>NNCF01126780.1:843714-921077 GCA_002313205.1 Laupala kohalensis
GGGGGTTAATTTACACAGAAATCTTCTTAAATAATTTTAAATTTCATTCAATGACAAGGACTTTTGAGAGGTGAAATGTGATTTAAAATATCAGTCCCATTTATGAAAGGTGTGAATTAGTAGCATGAAGTTCTTTAACATTATTATAAAATTAATTGGATATGTTGAATTTATCATGAGTTTTGTTATATAAATTGTATTATAAATAGAATTTTCATGGGAGGAAAAAATATGTTTAATTCGATATATAATGTGTTATTTTTGGCATTAATGTATACATAAATATTTTGATTCACCGTTTTAGTTATTTGTTATACAGTATAAAATTATAAACTGATCATGTTGGTAGTGCTGCATAGCACAAGCCACATTGTGAAAGGTAGGCACCTTGTGAGCGCAGTATAGTTTTTTATATTGTTTTAAAAACCTTGATCTTTACATTTATGTATAACCTTGATGAAGACTCAATAAAAGTGGAAACGTTGATGATCTTATGAATGACGTATTTATTGTGATCTACACTTAAGATATCAAATCGTAATTCCAACACATGGTCAAGAATTTTTACTGAATTATAATATCTGCTCAGTACTGGATCTTATGGTTTATAAAATCAAAATAGTTAATAAATGTATAGTCATGTAGTTTTGGACTCAGATATTGAATCTAGACAAAATAGTTAAATAAGTGAGTTGTAGATCTTACAAAGATCTATAAAAATGGACTTTGCAATTTAAAATACGTTTATTAGTTATTGGAAAATAACTTAAGAACATTTTTGTTTCATAGTAATATTTTTAGCAAAAAAACAACTGTATTTTGTTTACATGGTTTTAAAAGACTTTTGCAATAAGAAAAAACAACGACATAACAATGTACTGTGCGTTTATTAGTTCCTTTTATATTAAATTTTTACATGAAGTTCCAACATTATTTCACAAACATAATTTTTTGAGCTCCTATTTTTTCTATCATGACTTCATACTTCTTTTTTACAATAATTGTTCGACACAAATAGAGAGAGAGAGAGTTTGTACGTGATATAAACATTGGAATACTGGAATATTCATCACACTAAGCAATGAATATTAGGATAGAGAACACCCGCTCTCGTCCTCTAACCACGTAAAGGTCTTAATAATGAAATACTGAGACACATTCGGATAATAGTTTGCAACAACAAAATTCTTCCGCACACATCCAATAGATTTCATCATCTGAGATATAATTTCCGTGTGAAGTGATCAGAAGGTAGATAAATGATGACTTGTTGAAGAGTGATGACTTCTTGAAAAACATGTCATGTCTGGAATAGATGACATAAACACTTAAGACCGCTCGATTGCGTGGTCAAACCTACCAAGGCTGACCAAAGCGAGCCTAGAATTTAATAATTTGAAACTATACGAGTATTTCTATTTAATGAAGATGTAAATGATTAAAAGTATCAAACAGTTTGAATTGGACTGATAATAGATCGCTTGTTTTTCAATTTATTAAGTGGAAAGCTGAATTTTATGTTAAAAATATATTGTTTTCACTACAAGTGTAGCGAACATGTTCTGAAACAGTCCGTGTAATTACTTTAAAATCATTTTCATGTTGTAATGGAAATGGGTCGGTTTTATTTAACTCGTTTTTTTTAAATAAAAATAAGTGAAATATCAGAGTAATTTCAAACTTTATCCTACTATGCATTCCAAATTATTTATACGTATTTCCGATATGCTTGAAAAAAAATGTAAAATCAAAATATATCCCCAATACAGAGAGCTAGGGATTAAATATTCACAAGAAACTGCTTCCAATCCATTCTGTAATTCATTTTTATTTATTTGGAAGCGGAGCCGAGAGGCATCTGTGTGGTCTGGGGTCACCCCTTCGTGGAATAGGATCTCTCATGCATATGCAACTCCAATTGGAACTTCACCTCTCCACCATCTCCTCTCCATTCCTTATTCCATGTGACACTAGGATCCAAATGGACTGCGTCTCTCGCGCAAGAGTATTAAATACTTGAGATTACAGCACAAGGAATTTATTGGGATTTATTAGCATTTATAGGGACCTTGTACAGTTGTGTGCTGCTACGAGCCAACGACCGACCAAGCACATTTTCTCTTCTCTTTCTTCTCTCCAAACGGGTCTTAAGAGCGAAATACTAGAGTTAAGGAGATTTATTCCTCATCCCATTTCAAGTACATTTTCACTACTAGTTTCATTCAAATTGTTAATTAATCAAGTTCATGCTATTCTGCTGACGTTTAGTATCACGGATGAATCTTTAAAGTTATATGAATAAGTATCATTTAATTTCAAATTTTATGCATTTTTACGTTAAAATAATTTCTTACGGAATTGTAAAAGTTAAGACACTTAAAATTATCTCTATTCATTTTCAAGATAATTTAATATTCTTGCTCAGGGTACCCAAAATTCGTTGAGCATCAGACATCACACGTTTGTTTGACTTTAGCAATATAAATCATCTCTATACATTTTTAATTTTTCCCAAAGTCTGACATCTTAGCATTGTTGTAATCATAAATTGAGACACGCCTATTGAATCAGGTTTTGTTACGAGCATATTTCAAAGAAATGTATTTACCGTTACTTTATAAATATAACTCTATTTTAAAGAAAATGTTATCATGACAATTTTCTAACGAGCATAATGTAATATCAATAGACGAGATTTGATCAAGGAGCATATCTGTGTGAATACTTTAAGATCTTGTACATATAACAGAAATACCTGAACAAATGCATGTACTACAAGAAAAACTCTGTATACCGTACTAGGCATACTAGAGCGAGTAATCTCTATTCACAATTCATATTATTTATTGTAGTAATATTTATTTTCTGTACTCCATCTTGACTCACCTGAGAACAGGGCCTCAACTTTCTTTTACTTCCAATAACCAAACTGCTTATTAGTCTTACCGCAACCTCGTCTTTACGTCTGAATTTTTTTGTCCAATAGTGCCATTTTTTATCTGTACTCTATCTCGGATAAGTAGGGTTCATTGTCTCTGTATGGTATGTACATGACTTCAGTTTCATTAGTACTATTTCTATTACGGAAAAATACTTTTTGTTAATCTTTTCAACAATTCACCTCAGTATTTCAGTGCATATGGATTTGTTTCTATGAATGTTATGATTTAATTTAAAGAAATGCAGGGGAATGTTTTGTTACTTCTTTTTTAGAATATCTGAGATTTGAATTCTGAAATCTGGTTTTCAGTAACAAATTTTACAATGAAGCATAATTTCATGACTTTGTAAAGGTGCATCGATTCATTTCTCAATATTGTTAAAACAGTCTTTGAGTATTATTGATCAACGAGTGTGTTGTTTAAATTACTTAAGGTATAGGAAATTGATTAAGTAAAACATCTGTGTAGCACAACATCACTGTTACGTGAGACACCTAAACTGTGGGCACAAAACAAAATACTCATTACTCAAAATCTTACAAGTGGCCGAACGATTATGCAGTTTACCTATTTCTAAATATATACATTTTGAAAATATTGACACTAGTCTGCAATATCAAAAAACAAAATAAATTTGCGGTATGGGGTTTTACAACCTTTGTGACATTTGTTTATACGGAGAAAGGTATTTTGACGTAAATATTTGTGTGACTTTCAATATATTAAAAATTTGGTCCAAGTTTGTGTAAAATCATTTGGTTTATTTGGCATGTGAGCTTAAAATTTAACGAGACTTGAGTACGGAAGTCTCCTTTTCTGCATGGAGTATGCGTAGCCTGTGAAGAGAGAGAATCGTTGAAGCTTTGACACACTGCCACACGCGCGCTCTGAATGCAATGTGCTCAAGTTGAAAGTGACGCTCCACAGCTCATTATGAACCAATTACAAATAACAGACAAACATTCTTTCTCTTTTGATCTTATATTGTTTCTGAGTGCAGCTTCCTCTTCTCGCACGCTTGCTTTGTTTTAACAAATTTTACGTTTCTAGCTCTAACTCGATATCACGACTATCAGTGCAGATCTTTTGTTCGACTTCAAAAGGTATGCAATGAACAATAATAAGGACAAAGCATTACTTTTCAGTCTCTCGAGCAAAGAGCTAATTCCCTCAAGATCCATGAAGCTAAGCCTGAAAGCGAATGCCGATTTGCCATGATCCCTGCAGGAAAGAACCAAGCTTCCGAGTCAAGTACCTCAAAAGAAGAGTTTTCCGCTTTTGGCAGATGAAACTGAAGGGTCAGGCCAATTCCAACGCAAGTCTGAATGGTCACGAGAAAAAAAGAAGGAGACGTGCGTTGAAAATTTCCAGTTTTCCGAGGCATTGCAGTCGCTATTCAACTGCATAGAGTTCTACGTTCTGCTTACCCTTCACTCAACGTTTCCGTCAATGGAACCCAGAACTTGGTCACCTCCAAGAACTCCTTACATCGTTATTTGCTTCAAAATTCTATTTTCATTCCACGAACAACATGGTGTTATCTTTAAAGAACTTGAAATCATCCATTCTATTTAAAAACCATGTATCAAAGAGGATGACATTATCATACACTTACCTAATTTGGAAAACTACAATACATATAGTAGGGACAAGAATCCTGAAATTGGTCAATGACAATTTATTGGAATAATAAGGAGTATTCATATGTTCTTGATCTTCGAAGTATTGACTTCCTGCATTTACACACTTGTTCCACCATTTATACAACCGCGATCACTTCTACGATATAATTTTTTCATTCGTAAGTTTAGGCAAAAAATAGAAGGTTCAGGTGTAAACTTAGATATGAGTGATTTTTCTCCTGAAATTTGGCAAAAGCCTTTTGCGTCTTCCTTGTAAAAAAAACACTAATCATAAATAGATGAAAACTCGCGACTCAGTAACCACAGTCGTCAGTTTGTCATTTATATTCGTTACTTCAACATGTCCTCTAATCCATGGCTACTTTTTCAACCAATTCCACAAATTACCTCTTTGTATGTGTATCACGCGTGTACCACTTGTAGAAACGTCATCATTCATTAATTCATTCATTCTGATTAGCGTAATTCGCAGATTTTTGATGTAGACAATTTCTAAAAAGTTCTACAGTTTAGTGGATAATTGTGGAATGTTGGTTTCCAGGGTATCATCAATAATTAGATAAGAGCATTATTGGTGTTTAAGGATTTCATAACCAGTCTAAGTACGCAGTTTTCTTTGTTGATAGTATTTACGTTCTTTAAACCCGAAACTTAACCAATACTTGCAGTTATATACGGTCTCATAAAGAAAACTCCCACCAAACAATTGTTGACTCCCTGCTGTAACCTTTTTTCACTTCTGGAAATTTACACTTCCAGAAAGTCGCTTCCCAACACTTGCATGCATAGAATGTATTCTTGCAAAAATTACTAACTTCCGTCAGTCACTCTCGTGTTTGGGGGGCGGCTAAACGCAACTATAAATATAATGTAATACATTTTGCCAGAGAAAAAAACACTACAAATTTGGAGTTCGTAAGTAAGTTTCCGATAGTCAGCCCTCGACCACACATTGTCCACTCGCAAGTAGCTCAATTGTTTTTCGTTTATTTCGACCATGGTCTTGCCTGCATTGTCTATTATACACGGCTCACGAATAACTTTTCATTTATTTATTTCTCTTATATTTTTCTCTCATTGCCAAATGCTGTAACACCCATGATGCAGTGAGGAATCGGGTGCTGTTTACAAGCAGCAGTAGTTAACAAGTAAAAATTCTTGTAATGAAACTGATCATACATTATTCACTTTCAAAATGAAATGAAAGGTGCTACGTTAAAAACATTCCTACATTCTGTCACCATTTTCTATAATTGTGGTTTCATCCAAAACTGAGACAACATTAATCAAGAGGACGAAGACTCATTTCAAAGGCATGTAATTTTATTTCCTTTGAGGTTCACGACTTTTTTGTATTGGTTAAATTAATATTTTGCTTACCTACTTCACATGTAAGGAAAGCAATCACAGACATATTTTGATATATACTAAAGATTGGGTTTTCACAGAAACATCGTCTGTTGTCTTCGTTAACGAATGTAAGAGAATTGAATGAATGCGAAGTAACCCGAGAAAAGTATCTATTCTCGCACTAAAGTGTATATCATGATTATGATGGGTAGGAATAAACAAGCATTCCAAGTTGACAAGAAACTTAAGGAGCTACTACTTACATCAAAATTTAACCTTATGTATAAAATGAAAGTGTGTATGACTTCCAAACACAAACAAAATATCATAAATGAACAACGTACTGAACAAAATTTTGACTTACAAATCATTTTATTGTTTTGCCTTTTCATATCTATCGTTTGTCAGTATTTGCATATTTCCTAACGTGAAGAGCAAATGATTCAAAGACTTTTTCCTTTGTAAAATATTGTGCTGTTAATTCCTATTTTCCTAAATAAATATTTTATTGTCTCTCTGGAGAGATACATTTAATATTCATAATAATTATTATTTCATTTATCAAAGAATCGTTTTTGGGAATCAACATTACACAAAATCACCGTATTGAAATTTAACATTTTAACGACAAGTTTGTATGCTAAGAAACTGTTAACGTTGTATTCAGCGTAGGTTCTACGTTTGTGACACACAGTACATATTTTACGTGTTCGAAGATGGAGAGAAGATAAAATTATCAAATTTATTGTAATATTACCATTTTCTGATACATTTTTCTAAAAGAAAAACATTATCGGTTACAAATTAGTTTATATTTTCAGTAGATCGTTTTTCAAATATGTATCCATTCAGTGAATTCGTTAAATATGCATAATTATTCATTGATTGACAGCCACATAGAAATAAGTTTTTAATATTAAAAAAGTGTTGGAGTTATTCATTGAATGGATTGTGTAAACACAATTACGCGAGAACACTATCTATTATCTTCAGCATTAATCATATTATGAATAGTTTCAACACATGGTTTCTTGGAAAGAGTTAACTTGAACTCACTCGACGCTTCCGACGATTCAAATATAGTAGAATACCTCAGTTGCAAAGCTACTATGTCTTAGACATATTTGAACAATATGGTAACTGGTGACAGTCTGGTGAATTAGTCAAAACTTATAACACACAGAATGCATATTTTTAACGCAATATATGTGTCACAACAACGCTTAACTTTATTCATACGAAGGAATTTCCCAAAAATTTAAGTGTTATCCTCGTACAGACGACAGAAGCGTACCGGACGCGTACTGGAGCGTACAGACACACACACACAAAATGCATTTATTCCTTTCTTAGGGCATACAAGTCGTCTAGTTCCTTTGAAAGATGACTCACACCACTGAAAAAACAGCAGAGTGCCAGAAGGACATTAACTTTGTTGGGATTTGGGGACAGAGGAATAGTGCTTGTATGGGAGAATGGAATGGCGGCTCTCATATTTGAGTGCCACTAACGCACCACTGCAGGCGTTACTTCGTACAATAAACGGCTTTGATGTGTACTTCGTCTCGGCTGCTCTCGTTTTAAGTCCTTTGTAAGCTGGTCGCCGTAGGAACCGTTAACGATGAAATCTACTTATCTTCACTTGCTTTGGTTACGATGTTGTCGAGGCTAATATTATTTTTCCTTTGAAATGGAGGTAATTGAATTTTACAGTACAAAGTTTCAAATAAATGAACTAACTATGAATAAATAATAGCTAACAGTATGAGAAAGTTATTCATCAATCGTAGTTAATTAAATATAAAATACTGGAATTAAATCGACCCGACACACCTACTGTGACAAAAGTAAAATGAAAGTGGCTCATTTTCATGACTATTCCTTCTAATAACGGAAACACGAGAATGGGCGCAGCTATTTGAACATGCGTCACCAAAGTGGACAAATGAAATAATGAAGTGCTTTGCAGCCGAATGCGAGACATATGAAGTTTTAACTGTTACATAACGTACTATTACGGCATGAATAGAAAAAAAGCATTAAAACTCTAAGTACTTCAAGATCTACAACAACTCATGTATGTGTAGTAATACATTACATATCATTACAGTGTGACAATCCTTTAACGCTTTATTTCGAGGCAAACTTCCGTACTTTATCAAGTGACAAGTAAACAACTTAAAATTATCAGATATTACAGATTAGTCATATTTATTGAAACTTGTTATTAGTTGATCCGTTTTCTTTATATTAAATGTATTCATCCTTTTACGTTTCTCTGTATCACTTTATACTGTAGTAGGCAGCACGTTAATCATTGTATTAATAAACAAAAACAAAATTAAATCGACATTTATTTCCAAACCTTCAGGCACAGTATGACGATACTGTCCGCGAAAATTCTTATCCATTGATAAACAAGATCGTGTATATCAGGGCAATTCACATTATCGCTCTCCGGAGCCGTGAAGGTTTGCTCTGACTCGCAGTCCAGAGCACGAGAGCGTTGCTCGTAGAAATATGGGCCTGACATTTGATGGGATTTAGACAGTGCCACCTTAGTTATATTTAAGTGAGTAAAATTAAATGATATTTTTATTATATTCTTCTTAGAATAAACATCTTTTATTTTCCACTTATTCTAAATACTGTAATAATACAATTAAACTACCTAAATTCACAAATAACTTAAAAGAATTTATTATAACCGGTATCTTAGAACAAAAGAAATAAAAATTGCAAGTATAGTAAGAGAATCAAACATATCACTAAGTTTATTAGGAAAATAAGTCGCTAGTTATTTTTTGAGCTCGTATTTTAACCGCTTTTTCTATATTTCTTCGTTTTTCTCTTACTATACTTTGAATATTTGCTGCATATGATCAAGTGCAACTTAGTCTTAGAACACATTTATTTGCAAAAGAATGAAAATGAGCAAAAATCCAAACTATTCTCATTCAGAGTTAAAAGATGTCGAGGATTCGCTTTCAGAACAACACGTTTCTTCCACCATATCGCATGACGATATCACTGTAACATCGATGCGTTGCTCTTACCGTGCGCTCCAGCTGTTTGCACTGCCGCGTTTAGGAGCTATGTACTTCCGATTGACCTAAGTGAACGGTCCTGGGGTATGCCAATTTCATTATTTTGTAATTCTCACTTCATACTCCAAAAGTCACTGTGTACCCAATTCTTATTGTATTTTATTTTACCTATCTGATGTATTGTTGGACTTTAGAGGGTATATTTCGAAAGTCGAAAAAAAAATTCCAACGATGTTCTAAATCTTTCTCAAAACTTTCATGTAATACAATAATCCTATAACGTCAGGTGATTGATGAATTCTATAACATCAAACAAATTGGGATAAATTAAGGATTCGAAATCTGCGTTACGTCAGCACTCTTTTCTATTTCCAATATTTTCACATCATTGCATCTGACAACTGTAAAAGCAGTGCGGTAGATTGGGTCATGTAACTCTTGAAAGGAACTTTCTTCATTCAAGTACTCAGTGACAACATATATATTAAGTTTCTCCAAAATTCACACAAAATGTCTTTATGTTCTTTTGTGTGTAGAAATCCATAGTCTCTTTGTAAAATATGTGCTCATGCATTCTTGTATAGGTGTTCTAAACGCAATCTTGTTCTCTACAAATTCGTTGTTTTTAGCACATGTGTGTCTTCACTTGCCTTTTAAATTAGATCTCCCTATGATCAGACCTACCTTTTGATTAGATCTCCCTATGATCAGTAATTCTTTTGTCAACGAGTCTGTCCTTTAGGTAAGTCCGTCTTCATTTCTTCTAAAATGGTGGCTGGTAACAATGTATCTTACAATAGCTCTCTTCTGTACAGCACGAATCCATTTCATGCGCACTCGTTGTTTCGCTGCTAAAGAGGTCTCACGTAAAAATAGTTCTCCTCTCTGAGAAACGATTTCAGCAGGTATGTCTTCAGATGTAATTTGGACATTTTTATTAGCGACTGCAGTAGTTTCGGGCTATCCGCTGCCTACCCACGTAATCGGCTACTAGCACCACTAGCTTTCCACATGTTGCCATACCGAGTTCTAGCTCCAGATGTGCCCCGGCGATCCCCAGGAAGCGGCATTATAATATCTCTACTCCGTAATCGTCTCTTAATTAAAAGAGGTTTGATTTTTTTTACCAACAGCCAGGTTTTCCTCTGCCAGGAGACCGAGAGACTCATCTGACAGGGATAACATTCCTAAGAGACAGGGTAAGGGAAATCCAAGTCAGGGCGGAAGAAAAGTTTCCAAGAAAGGTAAGAAATATGAATGGTATTGGATAAGGGACCCACGGAGAACATAAATTTAGTGATGATTCTTTTCAGCAGAGATGCTCCAAGTCAGATTAATACACTCATTGAATAGTGAAATAATCACGAATTAAAATAATTCCTTCTTTTACGTTGAAATAACGAATATAAAGTTACTCATTTATTCGACGAACATTGAACTTACATACTCATTTATATTTAGAATACGGGATGTGACTGGGTTTAAGCATTTCTTCCGTTACAGGTAAAAATGATGAATTCTTCTTCTTTTATACTCTTTTTTCTGTGCTTTCATCCTGTGTTAACACCATAGTGTTTATCACCTTTATATCATTTGATATAGGATAGCTTTCACACTTTATGTTGTAATTTTGCAAGTTTATTTTATTTCAATGAATCATGCACCATTTATGAAGAAATAGTGCCATAATTGTACAACTTCACAAACGACACGGTAAGACTTGATAAAATGAACAAGACAAGCAGAATGCGATGGTGAAAGAAACAAATCGTATAATTCGAGATGAAACGCGCGAGGGAATTAAAGGGAAACGCAGCGGGGGCGCGGGCGAACGGAGAGCAAAGCAAAGCGTTGTTCTGTATGCATTGAAGTCGCGCGGACAAGGGCAGTCGACGCATTGATCGAGAGAGTGGGGTGAGCGCGGCAGAGGATTGTGTGTGGTGGGGGCGGAGGGAGGACGGGGATAGCGATACGAAGATACGCAGAGCGCCCTTCGTATGCAGACGGGGCACGCACAGCATTTTCGACCAGATTTGGCGATAGACGCGGCCCCAAGCGACCGGCGACGGGTCCTCGGACGGTTGGGGCTACAGGAGGAGGAGGAGAGGAAGCGAGGGCTGCAAGCCATTGTCCACATGTTCTGAGATGTGATGAGGAAAAGGCAAGGTGATTGTTGTCGCTGACTGCCACGCCTCCTGCCTCGCGTCCTTGCACTTTTCATCGCGTTCAGCTATACAGGAGGATCTCCAACGATTCCTTTCAATAATGAAATTCAGACAAATGCATTCGGACAAAAAATATAGACTATTAATTCTAGAAATGTTATGATATTCTTTTCTTTTCAAAGCATTATTCACAAATACCTTTTTAATGTCAACATTAGTGTAAAGCCATGCTTTCTTGTATTACTATTCCTTAGTTCAACATTAGTTCTTCCTTGTATTACTATTCCCATATAAGGTATAATTATGTGAGTTACTATTCAGCTCTCGTTTTAATTTTTTTATACAATTTTTACTTTCTCACTATATTTTATCTTAATTGAAATTGTTTATTAAAATAATACGTAATATAAATTTGTTTATATTAAGTTTTCTAGTATGTTTTGGTGTTCATGAAGTAATACCATGTTCACATATACTAGATATGGCTGCAATATACATATGTGCGATATCAATTGATCCGGAATATAACTCATGGACTTTCTTTCCTGGAAAGTCTTAACAAATTATTTCTATGTAGATTTTTATCTGGAACAGGGTTGGCAATATTCTTATTCAGGAAATAAATGATTTAATTATTTATTATGTGACGTATTAATAATAACGAATTGAAATAAATTCGTTTATTTGATTAATTGAAATAAATGTATTAATTTATTTAATCACTGAAATATGAAAGCAAATTATTCTTATATTTTATGAAAATTAATAACGAATACAAAGTTATTCTTCTATTTGACATACAATGAATGATTATTAAGCGTGAGGCAATAAATAAAATATAAAACGTATTCCCTTATTCCGGTGGTTTATACATGGTTCAATGAATAACCCAAAATATTTGAGTTGCAAGAAATAACTAATTTAAATGCCGTACTGACGCACAGATAAACGATACGAGGACAGAGAAAATGATGGATAATGTGTAGATTTTGAGCAAAAAATTGTTACCGTGCAAACATTGATCAAGTTACATATTGATATTGATAATAGTAAAAATTTAAGAAATAATATTCTCTAGAAGGTATGCATACATGTGTATCATTGAGAAATGAGTGTAGATAGTGTTTCCTACGATGAATCTGAAAGTGTGGTAAGGGATAAATGCAAGTTTTTAAACACTATCGTGTGGAACTGCATATAGGAGTCGAACAGAGAGATATGAAAAGCTATGACCACCATCTCTCGGCCATTCGCTAACATCAAAGAGTAGTTGGTGTTCTTTTGTCAATTTTATTAAGTATTGGTCCATTTGTTGGATTTGTAATTGAAAATGAATTCTAGAATTGAATGGAGTCAAGTAGAACGTGCTCCTTCTTCAGTTGGTTCCCAGAGAATGGCACTAATGTGCGGTGACATACTTAACGAAATTTTATATTAAATTGAAAATATGCGTAAATAAAAGAATATCTTATTATTCGTTGTTCAATGTTCGTCAAATTAAAATCATAACTTTTTATTCGTTCGTTATTTTCGCAACGTAAAATAAGTTTTTTTAATTTCTTTTTAATATCTATTCAAAATGTGTGTTATCCTGATGTCCATCTCTAATTTAGAACTCCAATTCTCTGAAGTTCCATTGACACCAAAGCTAATGTTAGTTATCTTTGATGAGGCATCGATAATATTCGTTAATTCTTAATTATTTTTTGTTTTCAAAAACTTTTTTCTGCTTTCTCAAGTTCTGCACGGACGGAAAGAGGTAATTTAAAGCACTTTGCAAGAGTTTGAAAAATTTCCATTCAAATTTTTGGTACTCGCGCAGTCTATTATACCCTAGGCGCCTTGGCATTACCATGGGGCAATGCAGATAGAACCACTATTATATTTCGATATAATTGTGTTCATCATCAAATCGTTCACTATCCGTTAACACCTATAATAAAAGTACTAAAAGTTCAAATCAATTTCATGTCACAAACTACAGCAAAAATTTGATGGCCATTGAAAAATATTCTAGTTTTATTTGAGCGTTTGGAGAAAAGAAAATAAATATTTCCTCAATATTTAATTCCCAATATACATTATCAACGTATTTAAAGTTTAATCGTTGGAAGGCAAGGTAAACTACCTTTTATTTAATCTTCTATTTGAATATCTTAATGTTAATACACTCTTTAAAAAATAGCAATATTTTTGGCAACAGTTATTTTTTAAACTAGCTATACTTATATTATCTGATGAAAACAGGGTTAAGATTTGTTTTGCGCAAATTTTTTATAAGATGTACAAGAAGGAAGATTATTCAAGAAGATTTATAGGAATTGCAACAGTCTCTCTGGAGCAGGGACGAAAGCGAGAGAAATAGATGAGACGAGGACAAATTGTAAGAGAGGTGGAAATCCTTGGGAACCTGGGAATGACTATGTTTACAGGCAAGATGGTACTTGTACGACAAAAAGGAAATAAAGAAAAAGACAGGATAAATTAAAGATCTCCGGAAAGATCTAAGTACATTTTCAGAATATGTTATGTGTGCTAGATCTCTCCCTAAAGTAAGTAAGAAAGTTGTTCGAAAAGCACAACAACATACAGCTACTAATTAGTTTGATAAATTACAACAGATAGATCAACAATTAACAACCAAATATTGCAAAAAAATATGTCAGAAACTGCAGTTAAAGACTTTCATGTAAAATATGAATCATTCATTGTGATCTGTGTATATAATATTAATCTGGGAATCATGTATTCATAGTTGTGTTTGTTAAGGGAGAATTTTTAAAATCCTACCCCTTCTTTATAAGAAACAGTCTAGTTCACGAACACAACAATTAATGAGGCTAATATTCATCGTTCTAGCGTGTCAACCATTCCTTGCCAAAAATGTCCATATCATTCAGGGATAATTTTATATAATTTCCTTCCAAAAAATATAAATAAAGTGAACCTCTTCTGTTAATTTAAACGTTTCAATTTAAAAAGTTAATCTCCCAAGAAATATTTTTCCATGTCATTTTCGACGATGTAAGTGATGTTAATTTTTCTCATACTTTATCACGCCATTGTTATAGTTATCTAGACGCCGATTAAATTCCTTTTTTTTCCAACGACTACGGCGAAGCATATGATGTGTAATGTATCTGTCTATGTATGTGAATATAGATGTTCCACTGTGACGTCGCCCCTATTGGGCCGATTTTGATAACAGTGTCATACACTATAACACATTTGTATAATTAAATATAGCGGCTGTATTTTTCAAAAAACCTCGTTATCTCTATATTGCATGTATGTGTGTATAGTGCACCATAACCCCAGAATACCTGGAGCCATTTTAACCAAATTGATACACAGATAAATAAGTGTACGGCGAAAAACATTGGGGATGAGATATCCCTATACCGTTAAGGGTGAGAATGAAAAAATGTTCGAAAACGACCGGTATTAATATCGAATACATTATTTTCGTCGTTGAGAAGAATAGTGTAACACACTGCTGCTTAAGTCCACGATTAGTTACCATGAGTGAAAATACACAATAATCCCTTCGTAGATAAAGGGCGGGAACTACAAATAATGAATAACTTTTATATTAATTTTTAAACCACAGTTTTAGAAGCAGCTGAGATAAATAGTGACACCCTCGATCGATATTGGTGTTGAATATATAATTTTTTGACCGTTGAAACGATTCACACTTTCATTTAAGTCCCGATCATCATTCATGAGAGAAAATGCTCTCTTTGAGAAGGGGTGGGATGGGGACTAAATGTAAAAATAATCAAAAATGACTTAGATTAGTGTTGAGACCATGGTTTACGGGGCCGCAGAAACGTAAAATGACACTTCCGATGACAGGATACAGTCCCAAAGACGCCTAGGGAACAGGATGACATGTAAAAAGTATCGTAAATTACATACATCACTGACAAATTCAGTTTTCGGCGTTCCTGTGATGAACAGTGACATAACTAGTATCGTTTAAGTCTAAATCCAATACCGATGGTAATAAGTCACCTCTTGTACCCTGAAAAGGGGGGGAATATATGATGGCAGAAAACGATAATTTGCAAAGGAATAATTTGCATCAAATCAATAGATTTCAGAGTTTCTGAGATGAATAAATATATTACCAATATCGTTATGTTCAAGATTATATTATATGAGGGACAAAAGTGGGAAGAGAAGCACGAGACATGCAAAAATAATCGTAAACGACCTATATAGGAAACATCCATATTTTCGGGGCGTTTCAGATGAATAATTATACTCCAGAGGTCAAAGGTCATACCATTGGGGTGCAGGCCACCCCTAGAGATGGATATTGGAAGGGCATGACACATAAAAAATGTTGTTATCCTCTGTTTTTACCAATCAAATACTGTTACTAAAAACTAAAAAGTTATAAATAATATAAAAGTTTAAATAGAAAACTATAATCCGGCAATGAAAAACTAAAAGTTAATAAAACGAAAATTGGGCGATAAATATATGTAAAAAGTAACTATAAAAAGGTTATAACCTTTATTAAAATGGATTAAAGAATTTTAAAAACTTGGAAAAAGTATAAAAAAAGAATATTAGGAAAGTCAAAACCCTGATTTAGAAACAAAGGCCTTATATTTGACAAATACGAGTGGTCACAGGCCACCACCGTCGTTTAAATTCGTGGGTTGAGTAGCCGCAGACTACTCGGGTATAATCGGATTTTCCTTGGGCGGGAATGTCATCAACTCTCTTGAAGAACTCTGTAAATTTCATTTTGGAATAATAAATGAATGAAAGTACGTATTTAGTGAATCATTTATTTGATAATATATATTAAATCCACCAATTCCCTCAGGTCCTTGATCGGAATTGATGGGGTTGTTTGTTGCTTGTTTCCGGGAAGTAACTTAGTTTATTATTCCCCACGTTGTTATACAGAATTTGTAACTGCTTTTTTATTAATAAAGTTTATTTAATGTTAAATTGAAGAAAAAAGTTATTGAGCACATGATGGCTAGTCTGAAGTTTTAGTTCCTAACTTTAGTTATGTAAGGAAATGTATTTTATATTTTTTAAATCCAGTTTGCTACATGTGCAGCGGAAGCGTTATGTACTACAACTCTCTATACCATAAAGTGGTTAAATAAAATAAAATAAATAAAATAAAAGATACCACAGCATGAATCTTGTCTATAGGCGGGAAAAGAGGTTTTTTAAGCCCCTTTTACCCTTTTTTGGGAGCCTTATCCCTGTTTCCTCCAACCATGTCGCTAAGCCCTCTTCTTCCCCTTTTACTGTAGCTTATAAAAATATTCTGGAGCGTATTTTCTCATTTATATGAGATATGACGTGAAAGTTTCATTCCATTTATACATGGTTTCAAGTAACTTTCAGTTATCTCCTCAGCATTCAATAAACATGTGAATAGAAAATGAGTGACTTAAAGCACATCTGCAACAATGGAAAAAATTTCAGTGTAAGACAAACCTCTTTCTCATATGCAATTCTTTTAGCAACTTCTAACAGAAAAAGATTTTTTAAATGTAGAAATTCTTGTAACCGTCTCTTCAGGAAAGCTTATGGTGGCTTGGTTGAGAGAAGTGATATTTTTACAAGTTTATAGATAGATTCGATTTCATACATGTGGGCATGGTTGGCAATATTCTTATTCTTATAAATAAAAGATGATAAATTGAAAAATTATTCGTTATTCTTCGTTAAAAAAATGAATAAAAATATATTATTTTATTTAACGTGTCAGTAATAGCTTATAAAAAAATATTCTTTTATTCGACAAACTTTAAATGATGAATAACAATTTATTTTTGTATTCGTCTATATTTGAATGACAAATAACGAGATAATCTTTCATGTAAATAAATGAGGAATAAAATACCTTCATTCTAAAAAGATAAATTAAATTACACTTTTTTGTTCTTGGTAGGATAAAGGAAAAATACGGTCATGCCTTTTTTTTTGCTGTCATGAATAACTAAGTCGAATGTGAATAATTAGAATGTAATTATTATCTTCACATACAAAATTAATAAATGTTGATATTCTTAAAGTTAATTGAGATCTTATCTTAAAAATTAAGTATTACTGGAAATTGTTTATTGAATATTTTACGACATGAACATTTTATGAATATACGGATTAACTCTAATATAATACGGTTTCTTCAGATTTTCAATAACAAATATTAAATGAAAAATAATGAACAATTCGTAATAAAATTTGAATGACTGTAGTCAACATCTTAACTGTATATCATTTATCGAGGCACAAGAGAGAAGGAATTTACTGAAGTGGTTTAACTACTATAAAATATTTACAAACAATTCAAAGTGTATTAATGTACTTTTTATTTTTTAATGATCAAGCCTTATAAATTACACCGTTTTAGGGTTAATACTTTCAGTATTTGCATGTCGATAATTTAAAGGTATAATCATAATAAATGTGTTACTATAATGAAACATCCAAAAGTCGAAGTACTCTTGAAGTGAGACTTTGGAGAACCTATTTTAGGTGTTTATGTTCGTGTAATTTAAATAGTGTTTCTAAACCCAATACATGCTTTTGAAACACTTGTCACGTGTAATTGAGAATTAAGATAACCATCCTAAATGGCTTCAGTAAAATCATAGACACTTATGACTTAAAACATGATGTTTGAATACCTGACGTACACCTTGTCATCCATTTTAGCTGCAATTATAACACGCATTTCAAAACTGATTCTTAATTGCTTATCACATAACTGTCGTCATGTAATATTACGGCGTTTGTAATAAATATAAGAAGAAATTTATGGATGAATTCTAGAGAAGGGAACAGAGATTGGTGTTAAAATTTACCTCCTATTGCAACATTAAAAATTGTAATATTATAATGCAGTTTTACATAACTGACTCGGCGCTTCGCTATCCCCGGAGGGTTAGAGTCATAGATGACCTGTCATAATAATGATAAGGGAGATTTCATTAAACTCTTCTATTATATGTATTAAATCTTACTTAATATTCACAATGCACATGAGCATGTAGCAAGTATTATCACAAAAATTCTATGTACCGCTGTTCATGTATCAATATACATTTTGCCAGCGGAAGACAGATGTAGAAGCAACCTCTATGACATATTGCCATACAGCGGCAATCAGTGGGAATGCAAGAGCAAGTCGAATGAGTCATTTTTCACTACCTCTTTACGAGTTACATTTAGAACTCAGAAGTTTCCAATTTAAATCAGTCTTACATAAATTATGGCACTACACTTTAATATTAATCATTAGATCAAGATTCGAATCCCAGGTCTGTTATTCCGTCAGTTATTATATCTCTGAGTTCCATTTTATGTCATCAGTTTCGCTCGACACAGCGCGTTTGATACACACCACGCCTTCAGATTCATCCTAAGGATTCCCTTAGAGATAGGAAACACTCTACTGATTTCTCATTTACACCCACATAATACACTCCCTCGTAAAAATGTTATTTATGTTATTACTTTTATTAATATCCAGATAATGCTTGACAAACATTCACAGTGTAACAGTGTTCTGTTCAAAACAAGTTATTCCTTGCAATACAAAAATATAACCTTTTGTGTTATCAAGTGTAACAATAATAAAAATACCAAAATAAAAGAATATCTCGTATTTTTTTATTTGTTGCCAAGAAGCCTGCTCTACCGTCTGACCGTGATGGGGGTGAAAAATTGGGGTGGTCAGGTATAGGGATGCTGGGATACTTGGTTTCAAATCATTTATCGTCTCAAGTGGGTGAGAAAATCATATCCGATCGAGCACGTTCTAGAGTTCAGACAGTATTGTGACGCTCCCACTAGACCACTGATGTCAGTAATGGAACTTTCTCATATACGTGGTATACAGAAACGCTCACGATTAAAAAATCGAGAGCGAAATTTCGTCGGAAATATTCGTTTTGGCGATCCCTGATTCTGAAAAAGTTGTATTTGGCATAACGTCCATCCGCCTGTCCGTCTGTCTGTGCGCAGCGATTCTGAGCTAATGGATGAATCAATTTAATTCGCATTTTGTATTTACGGTGGAATTTACTTGTCGTCGATGCAAGTGATCTAATTTTTTTACTTTAAAACAAAGGGTACCTAACATGATGGTCAAGTTCTCTTTGAATGTTTCTCAAAAACGGCTCCAACAATTTTCCTAACATTTTCTGTACGTGAAGTACAATTAGTATGCATTGCAGTGGTATTTCGCTTTAACGTTTGGTATAGATGCAGTAAAACAATTTCTGTCTGTTACACATACACATTAGTTTACTGTTTCAACAAGTTTCGCAGTGTAAATGGACCATGCACACGTAGAATAGAGTTTTGGTAAACTGAAATGAAATGATAAAATACATAGGAGGACAGCAAACGCACTGCAGATACGAAAATACATAACTTTCTGTCTACAACGAGATTACATTTACATAACACTTTTACGATATTTCTAAGACTGATATGTCGCTATATGTTTTGAAATAATATTCTGAATATTTATTTTACTTTTATATAAAAGACAGTAAGAAGTTCATCTAGCGACTTTGAGCATGAATACGGCACCGGAAGACGACCAAAATATAGTAGACCACGCCAGAAATGACCCATTCACTATAGAATTTTTTCTAACTCTATGCTGCAGACGGAGAAACGTATCCGAAAGTATGTGAAAGTGTTTTACACTATGGATATGTTCATATGTTGAACGAATAATGTCCATCGCTAGGTCCCTACCTAATCACAAATTGCATACTGATTTTATGGACCTCATACAAATGAATGTAATATAATTTTGTTAAAATCCCCTCTCTATCCTAATTTTACAGTTCTCTGGATTTTGCATGGAAATCGATGGGAATGTTATTAGGCACGCAATAAAAGAGAGAAAACAATGAAAAATGGAATGTATCTTAGACCACAAAAAATATATAATTTTTCTGCTTCAAATTTTCTAATTGACCATATAAAAGCATAATTTGTGCCTAGAATATAAATTCCGTATATTCACCTCCCTTTCCAAAAATGCAAATTTAGAAAATGATGAAAAAAACAAACAATAAAATTTGGCTTGTAGGTTTTAAAATTATTCACAACGAATGTAAAATGATGAAAAATAAATATATTTTCCAACCTCGGACTTTCAGATTTTTTATTTCTCGATAAAAAATAGTTCCATGGTCATTTCAGTTCATAACTGAAAAATAGAAAATTTTGTTCAAGTTACCTCCCTCACGAAAAGTAGTAACAGTCGTTAGAAGCGTATAATTTTACTATACTACGACTCATCCTTTACATATTTGAACAACAAGAAAAACTTGAAAAAAGAGGTTTGAACTGAAGAAGAAATTCATTCATGGACTAAAAAAATCACTATTCAGTGATATCGTCAAATT
The DNA here is from genome assembly GCA_002313205.1 of Laupala kohalensis. Lineage (NCBI taxonomy): Eukaryota > Metazoa > Arthropoda > Insecta > Orthoptera > Trigonidiidae > Laupala > Laupala kohalensis. The sequence continues at coordinate 864,275 of NNCF01126780.1, forward strand.
TCGTGAAACATTAAGAACCATATAAAGTGCGTGCACCTAAGGTGAATCATGCTCTTAAGGGGGCACTTTTTCTGTTCTCCTATGAGTTGACCTACCAGTTGTTACATGTCAGTGTATCCACGAGCGTAGTTGCATTGTATCGGTATTTTGAAAAATGTCATGTCTCGGAGGTGTGGTGTCCAAACTAATAGTGTTTGATCTTGTCTGTTGTAAATTCCTGATTGTTTGTAATATTACGTCCGAATATGTATTATCGACTGCTCCTCTGATTTCCATAAATATTATAATCTCTTTCGTGTTTTCTGATCATCTAACAGTCGAAGAAGAGCATCTTCTGTGCCAATCTCTTTCTTAATCCATAATGTCTATTATCCAACTTTCCTTACCGTTACAAATAATCCATTAGCCTTTTTGTGATTTATTTATTAAATATATTCCCCTGGGAGGGCAACAGAGGTATTGGTCCATAAGACTCTGGTTTTATTGGGTCTCTTGTCATATGTTTCATTTATGATATTACTCTCTGAATTTCCATACATCTGGAAGATATCCTTTTTGTACAAACATTATATTACTTCAACCAGCAATCCCCATAAAAGTCTATTTTAATCTTAACAATGCTTACGGTATCCCATTTTTGCTTGGCAACTTTTTTCCCCTTAGTTCCTTGACCAATTTTCTCAATTCAGTCAGTATAATCCAGTTTTCTCTTCCTTCATCATCTTTTCCATAGCTCACTGCCCCTCTGTCCTCATCTACGCCACCTCCAAGTAACATTCTCAATATTCTGTCTCCTATCTCTTCCATTTTCATAGATGTCTTCCCTTGCCTATATTTCTACTCCATATATACATCCTTCTCACCATTTCCTCTGCGAATTCGAATAGGAGTTTCCAACATGTTTCCCATTTTCCAATTTTCCAAACCCCGCTTCATCGCGTCCTTCACATCTATCCTAAACTCTATCTGTTTATCTATGTATCTACAGAACACTTCTGCCTCATCCATCCTCTTGTGTCTCCTCTTCGATAATTCCCTTTGCAACTTATTACTCTTTTCCTTAAGAACCCCCGTGCATCATATCCGTCTGCTTCCCCTCGATTATTCCACCTCGCACTCTCTGCATTCCTTAAGTAAATTGAGTTGAATTTCAAGTATAGATTCCTCTGTGTTCTTTCTCTCTACCATAGATGTCACCTCACTCATATTTCTTCTTTCCTTCCATATTAAATTAATAACTCTTATTATTAATGAAATAATTTTTATTAATCTTCGCTCATCCGTCTTGCCATCTTCGATTTTCCGTATTTTTTCCTTTCTCCGCACACTAAACTGCATCCCCGCACGTTATCTACTTATTTCATTCACAAACTTCCACCCTTCTATCTCAAAATATCGCATTTATTTGTAATTTTCAAGTCTATTGCAGATTTATCAAGTGACTATATAATTTTTTTGTCCCTTTATATTTATTAGCAGCAAAACATTGTCCAATATTTGTTTCTCCAGTGTCCGACCTATTTTATTCGTCACCCTGTCACACATTATTCGTAATCGATACATAATATACAAATCTCCTCGTCCTCATTTCTTTTACGATTTTCTCCATTCAATCCATGCATTCTTTTATATCCGTAAAATATTGACAATACTTATTCCCCAGAACAAAATTATATTTCCCTATAATGGGGATGTTTTTATCAAGAACCGGTACTCTCACTTCTGTATAGTTTAGAATCACTGCCGCCTACGAACTCTCCTTGTACACTATCCTACTTTTTACCGGCATGTATTCCTAACTTAATAATCGCTATCGTTAGGAATTAAACATAGTAGTGCATAATATAGGTTATTATCAATGTTCAACTGATTATTTGAGCTAAAATAAAATAATGGGAGATTCCTCCCTCCTCAAATATTTATTAAAATGAGCCCAAAGTATATACAAAAAAATACTTGTGAGGTGAAATAAAACGAGGTAGAGACGACATCGATACGTCAGCTGGAATAGAAAAATATTTTATGTAAATAAGGGAGATCCTTTTTTCCTTAATTTTGAATTCGTTTCTTTAAATTAATGTAAGAAATTTTCTTCATTATACAGTTAGGGAGCAAACGGACTTCTTTAAATTTTTAGCATATTTATTTGTAATGAGGATCAAAAAATTAATTTCTTATTACAATGGATACATTAACACTTTTTTGAATTAACTTCGTAACTAAATACTTAATTTACAAATTAACTAATAGTTTCCTCTCTGCACGGTCTCGATCAATTTCCCAGGTTTCAATTCGAAAATATACTTTGTGTTCCATGAATGACTAACCAAGGAAAAACTAGTGATTGAAAAGAATTGCGCACTCCTTCGTCAGTATGACCACCATTCTCATTCAATTAATATATTTTTGCAACACAAAGAAGTGCAGATTCATTCGATACTCATTGTACGAAGAACAAAAATAAACTAGAAAAAGGAAACGTTTTGTATTGCATTGCTAAAAATAATTCATTCTCGACGGCAGCACGATAAAAGGATATCATTCATTGTACGTCAAACAAGAGTAACTTTTTATACGTTGTTATAAGTAATTTTGTCAAATATAAGAATAACTTTTTATTCGTCATTCAATTTTAGTCGAATAGAAGAATAATTTTATTCGTTAGTCAATATAAGTTGACTAAAAGAGTAACTTTCTTTTCGTTATTCAACGTGGGTTGAATAAAAGTATAACTTTTTATTCGTCATTCAATGTTTGTCGAATAAAAGAATAACTTGGTATTCGTTATTGATTTTCTTAAAATATAAAAAATAACTTGTCTTTCGTCAATCAATGTTCACCAAATAAAAAACATATTTTTATTCGTTTTTTTGCTACTTGAAATAATGAATTATTTTAATATGCTCGTATTCTTTTATTCTTAAGAATGATTTATTCTGATCATGGGCAACCCTGGTTTTGGTTTAAATTTTAAGAGCTTGAAAATGACTAAAGTCACATTAATATGACTAATATTCTGACGTTCCTCTAATGTGTGAAAAAGATATTCATAAAATTCACAGTGCTTGGACACAACCCTGATATAATGATTCTTGCTATAACTAGTACTGATAAGATGTCTTCTGTCTTAATCACATTAATGCTATCACAAGGTAATTTCTTCATCTGCACCACTACTGTATTATTTATTTTCAATGAAATAAACTTTTCGAGTTCTTAAGATAAAGGAGTACATAAACATCGTATATATTACACAACTCTCCAAACATATATCTCAAAAATACTGAGGTATTCAAGTGTCTCGTCCGTTATATGTGAAATTTTAATTGTGAGGTGTAACACATTCCCACAGAATCAACATAACAGTTAAAATACTCATTTGCATACCATATTAATATGGTGAGACCTATTGAACGTTAATATGACAAATATTAATTATTGGATAATTTACTCACAGTATGAAGTTTGTAATTTAATGTATTTATTCATGCAATTTGATTCACTAATGAGATTTAGCGATGTAATATATATTAATCAGATACTGATCCTTACTTTCATCTAAACATAATTTAGGTTATTACATTACTTGCAGAATAAAAATATCAAAACATATTTTTGACAATTTTTACGTATGATGTTAAATCCTGTCAAGACACGACAACTTCTATGGGTGTTTTATTACGTGTATATATCATAATTCCTCATCTACATTTGGTAAAGTGAAATAACGATTATAATTTTTTTCGACAGATTTTATATTTGAAGGTTTTTTCAGGATATAAATATAAATCACTTGCCTATATTTAGGAAGATTTACAATTGCTTTTTCGATCAATTAATTTGCTATAAATGCGCTTTAAAAAACTTAAGTTGGCAAAAATGTTTTAGTAAATTGCTAATTAAATAATTAATTTGAAGATTAGTTGACAATACTCTGTCTTTTAACAACAAGAGGAAGGCAAAAATAATTAAAGAGACAATTTTATTTGTGTGTCTATTCCTTGAAACTGTTGATAGTCCGTGAAATGTTGTACATATGTGTGCAAATTTGTTTCCGTGAAACCTATATACAAAAGCGAAATACCACTCACTAATTCACTGACTGGCTGAACACGAAATCTCATAACTACAAATCCTACAAACTTGAAATTTGACAGATAGGTTCCTTTTAAGAGTATGGACATCCGCTAAGAAAGAATTTTTCGAAAATTCACCCCTAACGGGATGAAATAGGGGTTGACATGTGTTATGTATGTATCCGACCATACATCTGGATCAATTTCAACCAAACTGATACATAGGTAACAGACTATAAGACAACAAGAACTGTGTGTGTGTGTAGTGGGGGATAAGACATCCCTGGCAACACTATGGAGGGGGCGAGAAGAGAGTGACATGTAAAAATAATGGAAGATCTAAATTAGATTCGAAACCATTGTTTTCGGTACCGTTGAGATTGATAAGAACATCTCCAATGCTTTGTTAGTGCACAATCAGTCCACGTTGAAGATAATATACCCCTTTCACCCTTGGGAATGAGAGGCAGGTAAAAATAATCAAAATACGACCGTTATTGTTGTTGTATAAATAAATATTTGGGACCTCTGAAATGAATCCCGCAGTGCCACGTACGTCTACTATCACCACCTATAAGGAAAAAATACCCTTTTATGTTGGAAGCGGGAAAGGGATGAATTGTAAAAACAATGGAAAACTACTGATATTAATGTTGATATCGTAGTTTTCGGGGTCGCTAAATTTAGTTGCGACATTCCCGAATACGCCGAAGTTCTACGTGAGCCCGTACAAAGCCCAGTATGCCCAGGGAAGGGGTTGCAATGTAATAATTATCAAACATGCCAGATACCAGTGACGAGACAGGTTTTGGCGTCATTCTGATAGTGATATTCTGATATCGTGAAAATCAAAATTCAGGTTTCATTGAAAAAAGACATTCTTAACGCTACTAGAGTCTGGGGAAGAAATTGATTTGCATGTAAAAGTGGTTGAAAATTTATTTTGAAAAATTAAAAATATCGTAGGATCCATTGTTTTCAGGGTTGCTAAGATGTTTAATTATACTCCCAATATCGTTAGCAAACCACTAACGTTAACGGATAAAGTTCTCAGTGGAATGAATATGGTTGAAGACGTATTACAGAATTCACGTGAGCAAAGATGCGGGTACTCAGCTAGTTTTATATAAATGACAGTTCTTAGCATCCGAGAAACCGTCCCATCAGTGCAGATTTCAGATTTCACGTTTATAAATTCCATATTGTATATTAATGTCACGAAATTCTCTTGGGGTAAGGTTTCAAATATAGCTTCCACTTCTGAACATATTATTATGAGAAAATTGGAAGTGTTCGGGAAAAACCTTGTTATTATTACTGCACTTAGTGCATAGTGCTTGTGACAAATTAGTCATCGGATATCAATAGCTATGAAACTGACAGTGACACTGACTGACATATTATAAGGCACTCGACATCGTCACAAAGTTGGTTATGGGGAAATTGGAATAGTCACGAAAACAATGAGAGAAATTCTTTCAAAATACTAGTTCGCGAATAACTTCCGTCTTACACCATATAGACGTTAACAAAACCAAGGCTATCTCAGTCTGTTTTAGTTTAATTGTTCAATATTTTTTGAGATATTACAAATAAACAATAGTTTAACAATAATAATAATGACTTTTTGAATAAGTTTTTAAAATACTGAAATTGTCACCATTCAATAAATGACAAAACACTCTCAGTGCAATAAATAGTATACTCAAATTAACAAAAATAGGGGAAATAATTCGTAAAATAATTCGTAAAACTTTTAAATTAGGTGTACAATGTAGTATTGTTCACGATTATTAAATCTCCTCCAATTGTTTTGGAGCCACGCACCGCTAAAAGCAATCCCTAAGGTGCACGTTCGCGGGTTTCGTTGATTTTTACAAAACTGTCAGGTTTTCGAGAAATTTTGAAAACTACCTCCTTATTGAAGAGCCCATAACGCGAAAACCAATGAACTTACCTCAAAAATAGTTTGTATCTTTATTATCAGATACTGAACGAGAAATATCTCTCTCAAAAACCGGACTTTTTTGCGATTTTGTCCGTGCAAAAACGCCAGCGTGCACCTTAGGGGTTGCTTTTAGTGGTGCGTGGCTCCAAAAAATTTTGAACAAAACTACATTCTACACCTATTACCAAGTTTCAAAACGTTATAATTTCCCCCCTAATGTCAGTGTAGTAAAAGTATCGTCTTTACTAGAAATATTTTTATAATGTTACATGTATCGTTTTGCATAAAATCCTCTTGCAATTTGGGGTCTATTTAGACTTCAGTGGCAACAACACAATACCTCTCTGGTGTTGAGATCCTTAATATCATAATTATAATGAAAGCCTGTATAGTTCCAGTATCATTATATCTTTGTTAGAGGTATTCATAACAGGAGAGCTGTGTTCTTTGGGTTTACACTGCATCAAAAACAAATGATTTATCTTTTGTTGATTGGGATTTTAGGGCTCGCCAACATCGAGGTCATTAGACCCTATAATCTATGATCTAGAATATTATTCTATGATCTAGAAGGTGCAAGTGTGTCTATACGGTTTTCGTGATAGAATAGAAGACTAATGTGTTGGTAATGCGCACTTTGTTCCTAAAGATCTGTTTTCTGGTTGTATGGATTGATTTTCTAGATTATGAGACACTGATTATTCAAATTGTAGAACGTGCAACACAATTTTTTCTATTGATGATATGGTACAACAAATATGAATCATTTTCAAGCAAAGGTCACATAAAATGGAGAGTCCTGTATTTGTTTATCGATTATAAGAGCTTTTAAACAGGCACCTTTTCTTTTCCCAAAGATTGTTATCGCTAAACATATTTTGGAGATTATGTAATGGTTGGCATCACACCGTTAAAATAAACTTTTCAAGAGTCTGGGTTTTACAAGACTGTACTTTCCATCAAAATGTTTACTAGCGTTGCAATTATTGATGTCAGTACTCTAAAAAAAACGATTCAAGCGATTCGCTAGTTGTTTCCTAATCCTATTGGGCTACATAAATCATCCAGTTGCATAATTCCCTTAGCAATTCGTGGGTCGCTTTTTACACCATCCGGTTTTAACTGTGCGGAAATAGTCACAGAACCATATAATGTGTCAATTTATACGTTTTTGGTTTCTATACGGGTGCGAAAGACGACCAAACTTTACTTTCGGAGCCATTTATGCATTATTATTTAGACACTGATTTGAAAGTTAATTTAATACTTGAAAATTTATTTTATTATGGTTTTTGTTTAAAATTTACGGTTCTTGGTAGCTTAGTAAAAGCAAAATTGATAAAAGTCAAACTTACTAGAAATGGTGAAGACAGGCATCCTCTACATAGAACTGACCTAGTGCAATCTAAATGAAGTTTTGCGTCATTTACTTTCTTTGCGGTATATCTGCTACAACTGACAACCCAGTTGCTTTAAACCTATCTGTGTATCAAAGGTAAAATAATTGCTATATTGCATTTTTGAGTGTGAGGAATGAAAGACCAGAATTAATGAAGCAGTTGGTGTTTTCGATTTCTGACAATTCTGCATCTTCGTACAATCAAACTGTAGGAAATGCCAAGGCGTCTCGTCTTCTGCATAGTAAAAAAAACAGCGCAATATATCTTATTTGGTGGTTGTAAATGAGTATTCTGAAGTTATGGAAGAGAGTGAGATTTAAAAGGAAGGAAGAGAAAATATTTTTCCAATTATTTGTAACATTTACTCTACTAAAGTATCATATACGGGATTTCCCTTAATCACCATTCCGTACTACTGAAGCAAGTATTGTTTCATGTCAAGGCGATTCAAAGACATTATCACGTTCTTTCAAAGTCCGTGATAGATTTTAAGAAATATTAATAGGAATATTTATTGAACGTAAGGTGCGGTGCATATTTTTCATTTTCATCTTCAGACCGCTTAATAAAAAATATTTTACTAATTCGTTTCAATGGAAATGTTACTTGAACACATTCAATATAATCTTTTGGCATCGTATTAGAAAAGACCATTTTGACGATTTTCCTCACAGTTATAAAATAAGTATGATATTGCAAAATTCATAACTTTTAAAAATCTGAACTGAATAAAACTATCTCCACTTTGTTCAAAAATGAAACACAATACAGACTGCATAAAGTGATTAGCTGTTAGTACGGATTATCTGACGATAATGATCTGGTTTTAATGACGTTTTCCAGTTAACAATCTAAAGCAGATAGTGATACCAAATCCGTTTAAATGATATAAAACTAACTATAAACTATAACTATAAACTATAACTATGTAAACTATAAAAAATATTCCACACTTCCATGATCAATACATTATATGAACAATAAATTTTACGGTGTATCTTGAGAAGGTTGCAATGTACTGCCTTCAATTTTGCAATGGAATTTTAAAACCGGAACGTGATTTATAAGTAAATCAGTGTATCGTTCCATTACGTCTTTTTCAAGCCATTTGTAATAACATTCTCTAGTTTAACTATCTGCTATGAATATAAAATTCATCACTAGCCTTTAAGGAATGCTTTCGCCACCCGTCTCACTGATGGTGGCCGCCACGCTGGCAAAAAGGTCTTATGATTTAATAAATCACAAATTGAATATTATGACTACATATTCTTTGTACAATAATGATATAATTCATTTTATTATATCTATCTTCTTTAATTCTTCATATTTTCGCCAAGTGTAGTTACCTGGGGGAAATAGTTCTTATTTGTATGTTTAGTTGTTTTCAATTGGTACAGTTTAGTGACTCATAAGTTTTAGTCAACAAGTATTAACTACTATCATCAATTAGAAACTTTAGTAATTCCATTGTTTTACGCGTAAAAGTAAATACCATTATGACCAGGTTTCGGTGATAGACAATATCAACTTGTCAATTTCAATTATTGTTAGTACTCGTAGTTACGGTTGTATATAATAAAACAGACGTTTCTATCTAGAATCACCATCTTTTAAATATTATAATCCGTCAGCACAACAACTTTTACGCAGAGAAACTTTTACTTTGTTTTCATTTCTGTAGGTTACCTTCCCGTCTGAAGATTTGTTGTCTACAACTGAATTATGAAGTGCCTTCTACAAAGATCTGAACATGAAGAAAAATGCCTATTAGAAACAGACTGAAGTTCGTTTTTCAAAAAATACAATAAATTAAAAAAGGAAGTATCCTTAAGTACACTTTGTTCTTGGTAAGTTTTAGAAAAAATGAAAATGAAAATTAAATTTATTTCCTGGAGGTGACAAATATGTAAACTTTAATCAATTTTCCTTCATAAATTTTCCAATTTTCCAATTTTAGACTCAAGTTCTTTGTTTAATGTTAGGAATTTCATCAAATTTCAATTTGATTTCTTACTTCCAGCTAAATTTTTGACTTCAGTTTCACTTTTGCTACGATTATCTCTTCTTCCTTTTCTAGCTTTCTTTATTCTTATTTGTTAACATGAAAAAACTCTATATTCAAAATGCAAGGGTCCCATAAGACAGCGAGTTGTTACCAATACTATTTTCGTTTCATAATAATGCCATTCCACTCTATCCAAGGACGCCCAATGCACTTTTACGGACGATGTTGACTGTAATATTGTAAACTATAAAAAATATTTACGTACTATACGATTATCTAGAGACAATTTTATAGACTAGTCTAAAACACTAAAAAAACTGTGTAATTAATAATACTGAACAATTCCAAGCCATTTTTTTTCACCCGGAAAATCTCGATTAATCAAAAACCCGTAATTTAAAATAAGACCACTGATCCCACACAACAGAGGAATTACTTAGTACTAAGTTTCGGCAAAAATATATGGTCATAACATGTACAAAAAAAATCACTTAAAGACAAACAGTCCATTTTCCTGTCTACTAAACTAGATGTAGTTAAGATATAACTAGGTAAGTAACAATACGTGTATATGTTGTGTTGCAATATATTGTAGGATTTTACTTATCCCTCAAATCACGAACCTCTGCATTTACCGAAAATCGAGCAATCCGTTGTATATATTGACCACAACGCCATGTGACACGACTAATTTAACGCTATGACTTAAGTCATAACAAACTTAATACCTTATACTTACAAAGTTCCCAAAAACTTTTCTATATTATAGAATATTTCAATCTACTTTTTAAATGACTTATCAGCGATTTATTTCTAAAACGGATTTTAACAACAATAAAACATTAAGGTCGCTCTTCATCAGTTCTCATCTTCTCATCTATTGTCAGTGTTCAATCATTCTCACGGTCTCTGAACTGCCACATTCACTCAAACCAACTCAAAATGCTCCTAAGAACTTTATTTTTGAGACGCTGTGTCTTTTCATATTTGGTACATCCCCGCATAAGATGTAATAAAGGAAATAACTCAACAAAAGATAACTAACCAATATTGAATAGAGTTATGGCTGTGTAATCAGGCAACGTGGTCACGATAGTGACCAAGCAAATGAGAAAAAAACGCAGTTGGGTACCGTATTTCCATACTTGAAAAGCAAAGACATATTTAGGGAAGAGACGAGTTCCTCCTAAAAAGCCAATGCATTTTACTTGTCCTGTAGTTTCCAGAGCTGAGTCGTCGGAATAAGTCGCTATACGTGATGGAATCTTCTAGCGGGAATGTCAAAGATGTACAGAATGTGCAGGATTGGTCGGAGAATAGTTCCCCGTCATGTCTTACGTTCTTTTAGCTCTTTAATTTATCAAAGCGAAGAAAGACTGCTGAGCTGATATTTTTCTCTTTAAGCGAATATTTTATGAGTTTTTTTCCAAGATTTTGCTTGAATCTCTCCCAATCTTTTAGATGACTCACCAATATTGAATTTAAATTTATTTTTGAATTTGTCATCTTCAAAAACCATTCTTTGATAAAACAATGAGACTGTGACAATGATAATGATCGAACATTGAAAATACATGTATTGAACTAACCTCCCACAATAAATCCTTGATAGACAGTGAAATATTGCCTTGCAGTTTGAGGATATGTCTCTCCATATAGGATCTATACTGCTCCTCTTTCATAGAATGTTTGGGATGACTATAGACTACAGTAATGACTAGAAAGATCTAAGAGTTAATATTAGCTGAAGTAACTTGGGTCACTTCACTTCCACGTTTTTCTTTCCCCTTGAAATAAAGGCATTCCCTCCTTTTTTATTATTATAGGGTTGTTGTTTTAATATGCTCTCTTTTAAACTTGCCTCTCACAAAGACAATATAGATCTTTTCGTGATTTAGTGCCACTTGAATGTTAGTTTTAATTTAATTTAATTTAGCTTTATCCCGGTCTCACACCACAGAATATTACTCTGATTGTAAATCTCTTTTTCGTTCACTTTCTCTTATTTCTTTCTAGAAATTTCGTTTTTATTGTCACTTAGGTCAGTGTTTTCCACTCAGTTTCCGTTCCTGACACGTGGAGGTAAGCACTGCGTATTATCTTTATGTTCCTTACTTTGCCGCTGATCTTATGGTCATTATTTCCGTTATATCATCTTGGAATTTTTTAATTAAATTTACATTTTTCAATTTTACATTTACACATTTATCTACTTTTAAGAGCCGTTGCTATTGTATGTTTAGTTTTTCTAGTCTTCTATGCACGGTGTGCTCAATAGTATAGTCACTACTGGGAGGTTCTTGTTTAAGATTTAATGTCTTCGATACTACTTGCAATATTCGATATAACCTGTTTGATATTGAATCTTTGTTCATGATTTGGTTTCTGGTGCATGATTAATGGTTTGTAAGTTATGTTTGCTGTGACTACGTATGTGCGAATGAATCCAGAGGAATGCGTGCGCTTCACGTCCCAAGACAGAACAAATCAAATCTTTTTGCAGAAATACTAAAACTAAATGAGTCATTCTCTCATTATCCCAAGTAAAGTTTTCTCATTCACTAATCTTTAGTCGGTTGCATCGTTTCGTGTTCACCCCTGCTCGGCACGTCCCTAGTTGATGCGGGTCTTACACGCCCTCTTAGACTTGGTACCGGCCGAGCACACCCCCGCGTTTTGCAATGTAAACGAAGGCAGTGACCACGACGGAGAGAAGGAGGGAACAGAAGAGGGAATAAGGGTGGAAAGGGGAACTATATCTCTACTGCACAGGCCATCCCTACAAGACTTATAAATTTCTCTACCCTCCATTTGGAACAGATACACAGTGTGTATGGGTGCACTAAATTGCGCCTTATTTCATTAATACATTTTTTCGATTTTATATTTATTAGAAAAGTATGTTTAAATTCTACCGAGAATGTATATGAATGTACTTACAATAAAAATAATGAAAAGAAAATTCAACACCTACTACGAAAAATCATACAAAACCCTACTTTTCCTAGGTATAAAATCATGGGGGTATTCATTATTCCTGGGTGAAAAAGTAACAATTTTTTGACAATGACAATTGTATGTTAGTATGAGTTGTGAAAAAATACTTCAAGCTCGAGCAATCCATACTAAGGTTTTTCTTTACATCAAAGAATGAAGGCATATAAAATAAAGAGTTGTCCGTTTTCACACTTGTAACTTTTTCTCAAAATCAAACAGTCTTCGAAAAATTAAGAGGTATTAATAATGTTGGATATTACATAAGTGATAATACAAAATTTTCCAATAATTTAAGTACATAACAACTAATGTAAAGTAAGAATCAAACTCTCAATTCAGCTGAATCAAAATTCCAATTCAGAACTCAACTGGGAATTGCTAACAATACCCGTACAAAGTTGCCATTCATTACAAACAAATCTGAGCTCTTTAGAACTCAACAAGGTATCATTATGACTTCAGAGAAAGTGCGCTCGGTTTAGATCTCTAGTTGGTTAGGTATGAAACAAAAAGCTTCCGTTTTTTCTTACCATTTGTCATACAGCTTCACGGATTTCTCATGACAGAGAAATATCTATCATCAATATTTATCATCATCTATTCTGAAATTTGGATTCGGGCTCATGTGATAGTACATCAACTTCATTCCTACCTCAGTATTTCTTTGTTTCCATAAACGAGATAGCGAGTATAGCAGTCATTTAAATACAATTTCCCTTTAGCCTCGATTGTGTGCTCAAAGTTCGGTTTTAATTTTGAAATTAACAACATTCTGGCTCACACTGACGGTTGAGGGAAAGAATTGACCCATGTAATGAAATCTAACAGAAAATCACATAATCTGACTTAAGCGACTGATTTCGTTATAATATGGATTCTGAAAAATTGAAGATTTCGAGAGAAAAAATACGTTATCTAAAATAGAAACTCTACCTATAAATTGTTGAAAATAACAGTGCAATTCATGGAACACAAGAACTTTAAAACATAGAAACTAGGTTGCTCCAGTGTAGAGAACGTAGGAACAAATTCTCCCTGGCGACTACCAATCTCTCTGATTAGACTATTCGAAATCAGTTGCGGTGATCAGTAGAGATGACAGTATTCTATGCAAAAGAAGTAAAACATTTTCTTCTGTTGTCGTCATGTGTGTTGTGAATAATAGGTTCAAAAGGTTGTTTGTAAATGAATATAAATATAAAAAGTTTTATAGCTTATTTGAATCAAACATAAATTTATTCAGAATTCTTGACGACACGTATACAAAATGTAATGTTGTTGAGGATTTGGTCATTAAATAAACATGTTATGTTTTTATATGACGACGTTCCGAGTATATCCTGTTACCTTCTTTGAGAATTACAAATATTTTTTCATTATTCTTAGTTATCCATCTCCTCCATGTAAGCACATTATCAGCACGTCCATTTCTCTCAATAAGCGTCAGAACTTTTCATACCAAATGAGGTCAGGCAATAGTGAAAGCACGGAACAAATCAACCATAGCACATTACACACTGATACTAAATGCGGAGTGTGAAAGTGTGTCTGTCTGTTTGCTACTTGATCACAACTAAACCACTGAATATATCGTAATGAAATTTGGCAAGGAGATAGTTTAGATGTCTAAAATGAACATAGACTTAACTTCCATATAAAAAATGTGTGATAGGAAAAATATAAAATGATTTTGACAAGTGTCAATGAAATCTGGAAAAAAATCCACAATATTCGCTTATGCTGCCTAAATGGTTAGAGATGGGTGACATTTATGAGTGGCAATATTGTTGTCCCGATAAGTTTTACAAAAACTTCCGCGACAGCTTATGTCTATTTACTAAGGTTAAACTAAATATTCGAAAAAACGATACTAAAACATGTTTAAATGCTTGAATTTAGAGAGTAATTTATTGAGCAAAAATCAGTGTTCATAAATTTTAATGTTTTTTTTGTTTTGTGCATTTAACAAAGATAAAAAAGTCTTTAAATCGTAAAATTGGGACGAATAGTTTAGTTTTTCATGCGTCTAAACGAAATGGTTCACCCGTACTGCTGCTACAGTGTCTTGTCTAGGAAGCCAAAATTCTACAGGGAACAACCGGCTGGTGGGGTTATTCTACCTGAGATGAATAGAAACTCTTCCAATGTTGTCAGAGTTGGGTACCATTGCGGTTAGAGGTGGAACAGTTCCAGAAACCTCTTGGGGGGAGTGGGAAAGGAGGGTCATGGAATCGAGAAAAACGGGTTTAAAACATAGATTTCGGGACCTTTCTGATGAATAACAGGATATCGTATAAGTACAAGATCGACACATACTCCTAAACTAAGGGTGAAGTGGTGGCCTAGGCTAGTTGGTTACATTTCGATTGCTTTGTTTCTCTCACAGATAATGTAACGTTGCTTGCTCAAGGGTGGCTTCATCCAAGGATTTTATTCATTCTTGCTGTGGGAGGAGAAACTCAACAAGCAGTTCGCAATCAAGTTTTGTATCAAATCTGTCCGAATTTGTAGAAATTGCTGTGTATATGTTTTTAGAAACCATTGAGTAAAGATATTCCTCCATTCCTTTTGCAGCGTGTACACTGCGGAAAAATGTGCAATCCTTGAGTTCATTCAACTATCTTCAATGCGGCATGTGGTTCTATGCGGTGACTATATTAGTGCTCAGTGGTCAGTGTCTTTATTGTACACTTCTGACATCCTTACACTGACTTGGGATTTAAATCCTTTTCCCATTCTTCAAATTTACATTTTTTTCTCTCTAAAATTACATCATTCTTTGTTTTCGATTTTATAATTGTTTAGGTAACTGTTGTTTCACTTTTCCTGTTTGGACGTATGGTATTTCAGGAAGATTCAGGAAGGAGGGTACGGTCGAGTCATTCGGCGAGTCCCACACGTGGGGAGAGTCATGTTGGCTCTCCTTAGTGGGTAACAGCATTTTCCCTACCTGTACAAAAATGTTAGGACTAATGACCTCGATGTCGGCGAGCCGTAAAACCCCAATAAAAGATTGATACATCTGTTCTCATATATAACTTTATATATTCCCTAGACGTTTAGTATAACTGCATTGGAAGATTTTCGTTGGGTGATAATCTCACGCAGAGCAGAAACCATGCAAATGCTTCCCTCTACATACATTACTTCACGGGTATTTTATGAATTGTAAATTGCAATTCAATCATAAAAATATATTTGAATATCCATAAAATAACGTATAAAATGTGGATATCTATAAAATATAGGACAACAATATGTGAGACCATCAATTGATCAGTAAAGTAAGTAGTTTTTGTTGCTGTAAAACGTTGAAAATGTAAAAGTAAAAATATGACTGTTACGTTATGAACTTACATGCTGGCGAAGTAAAAATAGAATTACCACCTGTTAACATATTTCTTATCATTCCAACGGCAAATACTATACGTTGAATCACTTCTTAACATCGTCAGAAATTATTACTTCTAGTAAATGTCTAATTTAAGAACACCCGTAAGTTCCGAGAAAATACAGAAACGTATATATATATATATATATATATATATATATATATATATATATATATATATATATATATATNACTCTAAACACAAATTCCAATATATCTCATGCCTTTTACTAAAAAACACTTTAAAAAAAGAAGAGGAAAGAAGAAAATGAAAGATACCCTAGCCCTAATAGCGTCGGTATCGAAAATAACAAGAGGTGGCCAAGGTAGGTCAGAAAAGAGAAAGGAAGGAGCAATGCACAAGTAAGTGGGAGCAATGCCAGACTCAGCTCGCGGCCCCGTGTTCGCCAAACACGTACTTACTAGATGTAAGTCCCCTGGGGGATGTTTGCTTAGTAAATGATATAGTTCTAAAATTAGAAAGAAATATAAAAGGGGAGAAGTCGATTTGCTCCCTTGCGTTTCTGCAAGTAGAAAAACGTACGCGTAATGGCATAAAAGTCTGTCTTCAAAAATAATGATCTGTATCTCCATCAAAAAACGAAAAAATCCAGATAAGAACATCAAACACACATACTGAGGAAATAATCTCGTATATTAGAACACAATGCTTGTTTTGAAACATATCTATAACGGAGAGTATTCTTACTCATTTACTTATCCATTTGCATTCGTGATTGTTTCTTGGGTAAACTTTTATCTATATCCAAAGATACAGTTGTTCGACAGCGCATGATACGATGATGGTAACACTCCGCTTTTGTATTTATTTATTTTTTATCACGGGATATAAATAAAGTAAAGCTAATACCTCTAAAAATAAAATAAAGTAAAGCTTCTTCGCTACACTGATATCTACGGTGATGTAATTCAACAATGAAGTCACATAATAAAGGAATTTTTGTATTTTATGATCAAGTCGGTTCTGAGCTTCTCGGACTGTGATAGCACGCAACACGACATAGGAAGTGAGGGTTGTGTAGTAAGGGAGGCTGCAGGCGCAGGGCGGGAAGCTCACAACCAGGCTCGCCCATTAGCCGCCGATAAACTATGAAGACGGCGAGGGGCGACGACGGTCGCGCACACGACACGGCAGCGCTCACGGCCACTTGAATTAGCCACGAGGTCCCTCGCTCTCCCTCTTCCTTAGTGGCATGAGGTTACCTCCCTCTCTCGAGGACATGTGCCATTCGATATGCCGATTGCCTTGAGATAAACAACGCAACACTTCCCTTTGAAACATTTCTTCTCTTCACTTGCAGTAATTGCAAGAAAATGCAACTTCACACAAATTTCATTGAATTTTGAAGAGCTTCGGTCACGTCTGTAACTCTTTAGAAGTGTATACAAGGAAGATTATCGCATCCTGTGATAAATGAAACGTGCACTTTAAGAATGTATTGTGATTAATCCTGAAAGTAACAGCATGAACCACCCAATCAACAGAATGTAGAATCGTAGTGAGTAACTCGGAAATGAAATCATACTCTCAGAATTGATATTGCTTATAAGGAGAAAATTCGATGGCATCTGACTTTTGCGTCTGAAAATAAGAATTAATCTCTAAATATATGTGCATCAGCGAAGTTCTTTTTTGTGGGACATGCAAAAAAATTAAAAAAAGGTCCATTGTAAAAATGAGTGAAAATCGCGTTTTCTAACTTGTCCAAAATATCTAAAAATGCTTATACAGGGAGGACTGGATTTTGCTATTTAAAGGCGTTGTGTTAAGACAAAAACCAATAATACTGGAATTATTATTTCCTGGTTTGTTCCCCAAACGGATTAGTGACTAGATTGTTGGCAAAACATCTTTATTTGACAGTAGTAGCCACCCTTATTAAGAGAGAACTCTCGGATAACACAGAAAAGTAAGGATAGTTTTATAATTTAGAATGTTTGGAGAACGGATGCTTTTGTGACAGTGTGGAACGTAATGTGACACGGTGGAAGGCAATGTGCATATAGCGGATGGTAATGTTTACCACCACTGTATATTTTAAAATTTAAGTCTACTAAAACTTAAACTCTTAGCCTAAACTGGACTTATTTTGTTTCTCAAACAAGCGAATCTATTTCGGAAATTACCTTTCCTTCAAATAATTTGGCCCATGATATAATTTCGTACAATGTAATAATTGTTGGCCCAATCTTCAAACTTACCCCAATGTTCATGGCAAATAATACATTCTTTAAAATGTAAGACTGATTCCAAAAACAGAGTAATCACAATATTTATTTATTTATTTATTTATTTATTTATTTTGTTGGAAAGACAAGAATTATAATTATTGATGAAAAAGGAAGGAGTTTATAAATCGGAAAATTAGTTTAATCTTATGCGTAATGAATAAGTTCTTGAAAAATTTCAGGATATGAGAGTAAAAAGGTAATATTACCTTTTTTTTGGACAAATATATTTTTATTTTTTGTTCAGAACTCATAACGTTTTGACGTGGATTAACACCGTTGTCAGGTGATCAAGTAATTACAAATTATAACAATAAACATAACATAACAAATGAACATGACAGAAATATAAACATAAAATATGTTTACAAAAAAGCAGAAACACAAACATGTTATAATTTTGTATTGCATAAACCAGATAGTTTTTCAGAGTCTGTGCGTAAATTTAAACTCCAATGTGAATTTTGTATAAATATAATTTCTGATATACAACGTTTGTAATAGTTAACTTCTTTGTCCAAATTTAATGTATTTTCCCAATCCCTCAAGTGATCATTATTAATGCAATGTGAGGTTACTACACTTGCATTCTACTGATTTTAAATTTCTTTCGTGTTCCTGTATTCTAGTTTTAACCCTCTTTTTTGTTTGACCTACGTAGCTAGCATTACAATCTTTCCATTTGATTTTCTATACTACGTTGTTAGTATTCATGTGATCTTTCTTATCTTTCCCCTTCGTTATACAATTATTCCTATTATTTTTAAATGTTTAAACATATTTCATATTCTCAGACTTAGGTAATCTATGAAGTGAAGGAGTTATAAGGAAACACTGCATATATCAGATTATCATGTGGAGGTTGCGTTAGTTGTTGCCTGTTTTGAAGGTGATACAATCTCTTTTTAATATTTTTATTAACAAATTCTACGGGATAGTAATTAGCGGAAAGTATGTTCCGCACTATTTGTAAATTTTCCCTCCGATGTTTTTCATCCGAAAGTACTATAGCTTTATCTACTTAGTTATAAATCATTGCTCTCTTTTGAGTTAAAGTATTCTCTGAGTAAAAATTTGACAAGACCTGAATAAGTGTTTTCCTATACCAATTAAAAGATTATTTAGTGTCATGACGATTAATTTATACATCAAGAAAATTTTGTTTATTATTATTTTCCATTTCTAATGTGAATTTTAACCTAGGATGGTAACTATTAAATGTATCTATAGTGTTTTGTATTTCATTTTCTGGCACTATACAAAATATATCGTCAACATAACTGGCATAAAGTGCTGGTGTAAAATTTAGTTTCTCAAGACTAACTTTTTCTAAATCTCGTTATACAAATTCTGACATAATAGGGCTTATAGGGCTACCCATGGGACATCCCTTGATCTGATGATACATTTTTTGATTAATTGTAAAATATGTAGGCTGCAATAATAATCGAATAGCTATTTCCATCTCGGTTTCTGGAATTTCACAATGATATAGAATATTATGGCCCAACGTGATATAATTGCATTTATACATAACTCATTAGGAAGACACGTAAACAATGATTGTTTTCTAATTAAATTAATTTCATAGAACTATGAAGAGTAGTGTTTCCATATTTGTTGATGAAATCTAAACTATTAATTACAGAATTATTGCGTTAATTTAATCCATTCCTAAGTATATTTAAGATAAATTTAGAAAGTACTTTTAATGGGTTATGCTGGGAAGAAATTATTCTATATCAGACGTTAGGTTTGTGTATCTTTAGTAAACCATAAGTCAAAGAAATATTGACCGAAGTTGTTTATAAACTATTACATGTTTCTGTATCTATGTAATTATTTAATTTCCATCGTCTAAGTGAGGATTGTAAATTTTCTACTTTATTAATTGGATTTCTATTTATAGATTCATATGTAATGCTATCTTGTAACATGGATTCAATTTTTGCAATGTATTGATCTTGAGAAACTAAAGCTTCCCTTATCCGCTGGAGTTAAAAAGACATTATTCTCCTGTAAATATGTTTTCACGTTTTGAACAACAACTCTTCAACAATGCCTGGTTTGTGCCTGTCATTTCTGTTTTTTGTGGCGCCATAAAACTGAAATTATAAAACTGATCAATGACTGATCAATGTGTAAATTTTCTCAACATTTGTTCTATATTACGATAGAATTATAATGTTCTCGAAAGTAAATAAACGAAACAATCAACGACATAAAATTGAATATATTCTATTTATATCCTCTCGAATATGTCTTTACGATCACATGATTATATCTGATTTCAGTTATTTTGCTGACGTAATTGCTCTCTCTCTCTCTCTTACTATATACATTGCGGTACTTTCACCAAGTAAACAGAAAGAAAGAAAAAATAACTGACAGTACACCAGCTGTTCAAGTTGCATAAATATTGCAACAAAGGATTTGTTCTTGTTGGCAACGCTCGACGCCCTGCGGAACAGAGCTGCGTCGCTGCTATTCGCGTTCAATGGCGATGCAAGTCAAGTGGAAAATGCTGTCGAGGGGCGAGTGGGGTCTCTGAGCAGAGCATTTGATACGACTGCTGCAGCAGCAGCAGCAAAGCAAACTGCGTTTCTCTTCTTCCATTCGCTTCGCGTCATTTGTCAATACGAGATACACTTCAATCTAAACTCATTAGCTACTCACTAAAGTACTTCAAGACAAAGATACTTCATACGTTTAATTCTATCCAATATGCACCAACATTTTGAATATGCACATTTAATATTGTAGATGTAAACTAGTATTAGGCAAATGCAGTCGGTCCCCATGCACTTTTAGATTTTGGTTGTTTGCCGAAATGTTTCGAAGAACTAATGTTTCGATTGCCATTTCGCTTCGCAGTTACCCTAAAGAAGCTTCAGAATGGCAGACAAAACGTCGGTTCTTCATCTCGTGGCGTGATGAAAACCAGGAGATGGATAAGAACCAGATATCATATGTCGCCACAGTTTTCAGATATCCGAGATGAAATATGAACTAAACTTATAATACATACTAAATATTCTGAACATTTCACATATGGACAACATATTTACAATCTTCCTTTTAAGCGCTATATTCGGTACCATTTTTTTCTTCTCGTTTTTCTGTGTAACTCAGTTTCAATATATCAGACCTCAGAATTCTCGTTACCTGTCAAATTAGAAAAATAAGGAATAATAGGATTCTGAAAACGAGAAGAAAGACAATTAATAGATATGAAGTATGAGAAACGAAATAAAAAAAAAGTCTCGCAAATTACACGTATAATCCAGTGAAATGTGTGCGATGATACACAAACAATACATTGAATTGAACTTTTTTAAATTTTCTTTTCTAATTTACTTGTTTGTTTTATGACGAGAGAGAAGAAAACTTTATTTCAATAGAAATATATTGTGGTGCGTTTCCTACAGGTTTGGTGATATGTGTTATCATACTTGGTCTCTAAAAATATTTATCGAAACACACATACAATATAATCACAACGCAATGGTTTCCTGACATAAAATAAGTTTTCCATAAATAAAGTTACGAATAATCAACATTAGCAGATACACACACTTGTAACAATTCCAACATGTTAAATGTTTATATTATTAATAAAGTGGTTAATAAGATAATATTGAATAGAAGGGTTTTTCTTCTTGATTATCCTCCACCAATACTCTAATTTCCACTCTCTTTTATTTCAGTGATTTGTGTCTTCCATCTCCGGTCCTTTGCATTTTACAGGTTATGGGAAGTAAAAATCTTGACAAATTTAAGTTTAAATGTTTTAATGGTGGTTGACTAAAAGAAGAAATCTCAATTCTACATATTGATGATATTTAGCTTTACTATAGTCATGAAAAAAGAGATTTGTTAAGAAAATGGAAGTCTAAAAAAGAAACAATGCTAAAATAAATATATTTAAAGGAAAAGTTCGGTAAGACAACGTCCTCGCGTATTGTGATAAAGAAGTCGGAAAGGAAAAAAATGTGCAAGTTTTTGAATCAGTGTGGACATTATATCATGTGTATTTGTTTCATCTTTTGGCCAAGTTTTCATTTTATCTATAGATATTCAAATCACAAAACGAATGGACAATAATAAAACAACCATTGCAAGCAGATTCATACTCAAAGCCAAGAGCAAAACCGGAGATCAAATCATTGTACCATTATAAACAATTATAAATAGTTATAATTAATGTTGTATACGAGTACGTAATTAAAATGATGTACATAATACCCAATGATTTAAACTCGACCGTCGGTCTTTATACATATTTTGTGAATCAACGTGACCGATTTCAGAATCACAAATGAATATACATCCAAGAGCTATGAATAAAAGAGAAAATAAATTCGTGATCAATAAATTAGTAGCAAACTGCTTATGACCATGTGAAGGACAACTTATTTTTCTTCTGTTGCATGTTGTTGTTTCTTAAAAAGTATTAGAATAGGTCTGTCGTACTGCACAGTCCTTCGTAAGTTAAAATTCATTATCCATTGTTTTGAGAACAGTTAACTTATACCTGCGTAATTATATCCATTGTGAAGCAACCATCGTAGTCGTGAGATCCACGGTGTCATTGGGAATGGCCCACATGCACCGATATTGATACAAATTGCCCACAGGCATGATTGGGTGCACGTATTTTGTATGATAATCGATCATAATTAGTGTGAGCCTGGCTAAAGGATGACGTGATAGGTTATTGATGGTAGACATGTGCCTCGCAGCAGCGTGTAACCACCTGCGTTGCTGCACATTTATGATTCTACTAAACGCTTCACTAAACTCTCATTTCCACTTATACATATTTTTAATAACATTCGCATTTTTCAAGTAAATGAAATGAAGTAACTAGAATAATGAAATATTTCATATCTCTTGGATAAAGAAAAAACATCAAGAATTAGTTACATTTATCAATTAAATTATAAACTTTTACATTTTTTATTGACAAATAACGGCATTGCTTACAACATGGTTGTGAAGAGTCATAAAAGTTTACGATTTAATTATATAATATTGTTATACGTATATAGCATCACCACAGGACCAAATAGTGTGGAAAGTAGTTTCCTAGAGAGTAAGAAAATACAATTTGGTAACACATGCTACAGGAATTTCTATTGCATCTATAATTTCATTCATGATATTTTACTAGGATCATGCACATTTATGTTAAGACTTAAATGGGGAAAGCCAAAATATTGGCTGAAACGTTATGTGAAATACAATTATTTGTCTATAAATGACCTTAAAGGTTTATAATTCAATAATATAATAATGATAGACTGTCAAGCACTATTTGTCATATGTCTCATTGAAAATGTATGCAAAATTATATCAGTGATGAAAATTACGTAACTGCAGAAATCTTTTTTCTACTAAATTGATCTAAAACATGGCTCCTATACTCAAGCTTACACAAATAACACTTCCCACGAATTATCATAGAAGTAGAAACATCCCGGTCTTTAAGTATAATATATTGTGTATTAATAGATACGAATTAAAATATGTCCGAAGAACTAAGATATAAAACTTTGTGTTTTATGAAAAGTACACAGTACATAACTCTTTACGGCGAACTAACATGATATGCAATCTTCAGAAGAATGAGTAAATACATTTTCGCTCATTTCAAATCACTTCCCAAACAAATTGTTAACATATGTATTAATTTGTCTAATATGCTTCATGTTAAAAATAATGTTGGTTTTGTCATATTCATATTTCTATAACTATTTTTTCACAAAATAGCTGTTATAAATCATTGATGAAACCAAGAGTTTCATAAAAACCAATTTAAGGAACATAGCGTACTAATTTTCAATAGAACACTTTGAAACTTATGTTTGATTGAATTGACAATTATTGATAGTCTTGGTTCATTAATCAGCGACAGATTAATAAAATATTGTGCACATTGTTTTTTATTTCAGAGACAAAGGTAAAATTGATTTTCTAGCATTTAAAAATGATTTGATTTGAAGAGGGTATTTTTTTATATTACGGTGTAGTATAATTAATTTCTAGTGCTTTAAAGTAATTTCAATTCGGTGAATAATTTTTTTATGCCTCAAATAACTCTTTCAAAAGAAACTATTGTAAAATAGTAAACGTTTTAACAAACTTTGAAGTAGAATCGCATAAATGTGAAAAGTGTTCATCGGGAATCCAGGTCACATGAGACCAAATTTTTGAAGTCCCCGCCCCGTTCGTACAGTGAAGTGTGACGACATTACAACGGCGACAACTACGGCCATCACCACCATCACAACTGCTATTGCTGCCACGATCCACAATGTGCACTCAAGCAGACCTGGCGAGAACCAATGAACTGGGCTAGTGACCAGGCTTGCTGCAGTGGCCGAGGAAAGAAACAGTTGAGAGAGCGAGCCTATACCAGCTCGCTGAGGGTGATAAATACAGATCGGCGGTCGGCAAAAGGGGTAGTAAGAATAAGAGAAGCAGTAAGAGGAGGAGTAAGAAAAGAGGAGTAAGAGGGTGAGAATCGGAGAGTGAAAATCAAGAGAGTGAAAATCAGTAAGTTAAGTGAGAACCAGGAGGTCAGTGATAACTAATGAGAAAATGGAATTGGAAGTTGAACTCATTAGAAGAACAGTGGTCATGTGGAATAAATGTAGAACGGACTGTGTCTGCTACAGTATGTGTCTTTGCTAACATCGTGTGACGAGGTCGTAAAACCCATAAAGGTATTGGGTTGGAACTCGCATTAATAATCTAGATGATAAAACGTGTTAAATTTCTGAGTGAGATAGAACTACTCAAGAACCATTTGAGTGACTGGAAATTCATACGTAATGGACCCGAGCTCACATTACCATAAATAATTATAGGATAATCATTACGTCTGAAAAATAATGAATTAGTTTGGTTCTATAATGTTTATGTTATTTCGGAAGGGTAATAATTGGGATTTAAGCAATGCATAGTGTCAATAAGAGGTTTTCTATTAATGACTTAATTTGGTTATATGATGTTTGTGTTATTTTGGAAGGATACATCATGAATTGGGGTTTATGAAATGTGATGTATTAATGAAACGCCTTGGGTGGTAAATTAGTTAGAAGAAAATAATAAATTGTAATAAATTGAACCACAGATGCTTTGTATACGAAATTAATAGAAATAGTAATAAATTGTTTTAATACAAAACATATGTCATTAAATACATAGCATGATGTAAAAAATTAAAACAAAAGAGAATAGGTACTACTTGTTCACTTATAATAAATCATTCGTACTTGCAGGTAAACGCGGATTATTTTGGAGTACAACATTCTATGGATATGAAAGAATCTAGGAATAGGTAAAAATAAATCGTAGTATTCATAAATAATCCCATTTGACTCGTGATAATAATCGAAACAAGCCTATCTGCTGAAAGCAACGATCCGTTTCTTCATAAAATACGTCTTCGAAGTGCGCGCCTCTCTATCGGAAAGTGTTGTGTTCCGAAGCGCCACTTCGGTGGTGGTACATAACTCTTTTCCCAAAACACAAAACGTTTTTCCTTTTTTTCTTCTTCTTTTCCGTCTCTTCCTTTCTTTTCGTTTGTCGCGTGAAGCTTGCTTACGCTCTGAAAACATATTTCCTCGCTTGGATCGGATCGAGAGAAAAGGTGAAGGCAACGGCGGCAAAACCACCAAACTCGACGGAACAACTGCGATTTTCCGCACCCAATACTCGCCTTTCTTCCCATTCACCCTCCTGTCTCCAGCGATCCTCGGGCTGAGATGGCGTCTTCTAAAGTGTCGCGATCCTCTGCGCGCCGCGCCGGAGAAATCCTAGTGCTGCCTATCGACCGCTCGTATCTTACACACATTAAAGAGTCGGAATGAGAAGAAGGAAAGGCGATGTGGAACGTGAGAGGTTCTGAGACTTCCTCTTCTCTTGGGGGTCAATCAGCTACAAACAGCATATCTTCCACAACTTCATACAATGCAACGGAAACGCTTCTTGAAAGCAAAGTTCCTCGTAGTTTCCTTCAACGTACTCTCGATGGCATAGGTTCCGAACGTAGCTAGCTCACCTACTTTTCTCTTAATGCAACAAACTAATAAATAATGATTGAATTGATTACATATACTGATTTCTCTTTACCACTGTCTCTCTGTCAATCGTAATACTTAAATATTCGAAAAACTTTGAAACGTTCAAACTTGAAACTTCTAATCTCTAAAATTTCGTTGTACCTCTTGACATGTTTCTTTAAATCATCAAATAATCAACGTGAAATGTGACGTTATCTAAAAATCTAAAACTTTGCGAAGCCTGATGTTTTAAAAATGATTGAAAAATAATTTCCCATTCAAATTTGAAGAAATTTTAAATATGCTATTTGCAATTACAGCAAGACTGCAACCAGTTGTTACAATACTTCATAATATTTAAAAATAAACTATTTCCAGTAATTGAACGAAACCACTTTAAAATTTACTACATTTTTTAAATATACAGAAATTCAAACAAAACATAACAAAAATCCAAACCATTAAAAGCTTTGTACACAAGTTTACACTGTAACAACTTACCCCACTCCAAGTAATTTGCTAAATGGAATATTTGAAGGAATAACAATAAATCGAATAAGTTTTCAATTTTTATTATGTTACTATTGTGTAATTTTTACAAAAATGAGTCTATGATATTTCGGTTTAGAAAATTCATTTAATGAGCAAGCTATCCTGCTTTACAGTTTTCACAGATGTATCATTTATCAAATTTTCGTAAACTGTCACGATCCCACTCAGCAAATTCGAAGAATTTTGTAGTTGGCCTTTTGAATACGATTTTTGGTGTTGTCATTTTGAATACGATTCAGCGCACTCAATACACATGCTGTTCTCTTCGTAGGATGACATTGTCTTACTTTATGTCTTACATCTGTTGTCTTTTTTATCCGTGAGTGACCTCCGTCTCCTCATTGATTGTCCTTATTGGCTTCGGCTCTTAAAACAATTTTTACCCGTGAATCTGTACGAATATGAATCCGTTCACCGGTGTAGCATTTCCAAGAAATATCTTTCAAATAAATAAAATTGAAAAATATTTCTTATTAAAATATGAATTTAATTGAAATAAAGCGAAATTGAATTGACTCTTTAACAACTAGTCTCACCAGAACTATAACATCTTATCCCATGTTATGCCATTTCATATCTTGATGAGTATAATTAGAATAATATAGTTGCATAGAACTTTGAAAAATGTTATCACTTACCTTAACTTTGAAGGTCACTGTAGTTACTCAAATATCTCCAAGGGTTCTGTCACAAATAACAAAATATAGTGTAAAAGAAAAATTATTCTCAGACGCAAAATCAACGTTATCACAACTATTCTGACTGCATGCACTCCACTAGTAGATAGGAATACCACACGAATGAGTAGTATATATCTGCAGGAGTTTAATTTTATATTCCAACGTAAAAACACTCCCCGTGTCCCATACTTCACTTTCTCGTGTGCGTGGGCGAGAAAAAGGGTTGAAAGCGTAGAATATAATTAAGAATTTTTAAAACTAATTTGAATACTAATTTTTAAATTTGTGACGCAGAAATTGCATAAATACTGAATTGACACGATGCGATACATATTGCGAAACACACAGTGCATGAACGAGTACTATTCGAGAACACAATTTTCCAGGAACATTGGCGGTCACAAAGGCGAAATACTATTTGTATTAAAACATTTTTCGCTTTATCCTGGGTTTGTCATCACTTCTTACATCAAGGTCGTAATCTAAATCTTATTTAAATAACTGATACCATAATTGATGTAAAATAATGTAAAAAGTAACTAAATAATGTAAAAATAAAATTTAGACTAAGTAACATTTCTTTGTTCAGATCTAAAATTTAGTTATATCTCCGAGTGTGTGAAGAACAAAATTAATTTCGGTATTTTATAATGGAAGCTTTCGACATATATACTCACACAAGAAGCTGGAGAATTTTGAAAACATTTTTCTCTGGTGTATATTTGAATCCATAAAACATTTAGAAATAATTTAATTAAAACTATGAAGGCCAAGAAAGTGTGATATATGAAAATACAGTGATAACATTTATGACAAGTTTGTCCCCTTCTTGTGGAATTATTATCCGCATACCAGTAAGATACCATTCCCTACCATCATCTTGTTCTGTCAAGAGGGAATGAGAAGCCGCAGGCCAGTGGGACCCTCAAGGTGGTTTCGGGAGATCTCTCAATCCAAATAATTGAAAAGAAAGAGAGGGTACTCTGGGTCTTTTCAATCACATAAAGTCGATTTCAGGTGAGGAGTTTATCTCAGGAACCAATGAGAAAACCTTTATTTGTCGAATGGCCTATGATAGACAATGAACACCAAGAGGCTCTTCTCGTGAAACCAACCGCGAACACAGTATCTTGGTACAGTCCTCAAAAAGAAAAACAACAATGTAATTAAGTTAATATGTCAATTTTCAAATAGAAGCGAATTATTATGAATGACACTACTTAATATTTAACGTGAATCAAGAAAATTTTGTACTTAATCCATATAGACCAAAATGTTGTATACACGAATCAATTACCCATAAAGCAAAAAGGTTTTTTCTGTTTTATCAATAAGTTTTAACGTGTACATTGAATGTTGAAAATTTCTTTACATTGTTACAAATGTTTTCTTTTCGTCACAATTTCCTGAAACTCTTGGGACACAATGGGCAACATTTTCGGTTAAAGTTTCAGAAATCATGAAAAAAGCTACATTTTACATATTGAAAACAATGAAAAAGAAATCAATTTTTTGTACTAGATTCATAAATAAAATTAGAAGTACTATAATTAACAAATGAAAAGTTTTTTTTAAATTTGTGTAATCCCCATCGTATAGGAATGAAATGTTTTTAATTTGTGTAATACGTGCAATGAAAACACATCCCCACCCTGACCCGGGTTTTTCTCCGGGTTTCCTCCGGGTAGTAGCGGCTTTCCTTGGATAGGAATGTCATTAGTACCTATGTTTAAATAATCTCGATTTTTTACTGCACAAATATCTATAATTTATTTTAATCATAAATAGATAACAATACGTATTTACTAAATAATTTCTTTTATAAATATTAAATCCACCACTACCCATGGGTCCTTGGTCGGAATTGATGGAATGGTCCCTTGTTTGTTTCCGGAGAGTAACATGCCTCCGGAGTTTCCGGAGAGTTTATTGCCTCCCACGTGATCATACGCAGTTCGTAACTGTTTTTTGAAACTAAATTTTATTTATTTATTTTATTAGAATAACACAAAAACACATCATTGTTGTGCAATAAATTACATAAAAGCAATAATTATTTTCTATGATGTTCATAAAAATTCAGCAACGGTACAATCAATAACTTTTTTTTTCTTTTTTACACGAAATAACGAATTCATTTGATTCTTTTTAATAATTTATTCTTTTGAAGAACTTGTGGGATTCAGTTTTTTGATGATACACTTCAATCTGCGCTATCTCTTAGCTAAACTTTATTTTCATTCTGTTATGTGTTACACAAGTTTCTTTCTTCTTAACAGTATATAGGTCGTGAATTGCTCTAATTTTGTTTTGGACGAAACACGCTCTTTGCACCTTATTCGCTTGAAGTGTACTTTTCATAATTCAATCTAACAATGTTTCATTTTACCTCATTGTTTTTTTTACCTGGATTATGCTAACGCCTACAGTATAGTATGGTGTTAATAATAGTGTATTTACATTCTTCATTTATTACACTTATTAATAATAAAGAAATAAATAGTTTTTTTGGGTAATCTGGTTATAGGTAGTGGATTTTAAATAACAGACTTCTTCTGAGGTGCAAAATTAATGGATTGAGAAAAAAATACTAATGAAGATTACATAGCAATTCAATCATGTCATCAATCCTAGGAATAACTATTTTCATGTCAATTATAAAAAAGATAATACCTGTACGAGAATAACAAAATTTACACGAACCAAACTACGAGTATTGAGCTGGTTTAGACAATAACAGTGACTTGGTTAATTAGACTCAAAATTTGATTTGATTCCTGGAGAAAAAGACTGAAACGAATTTCATTATATCGATGAGTATATAATACTTTCTAAGTTTCGAAAGAGATTTATATAATTTTATATAAATAATTATTATAATCATTTCTATGATTTGAAAGAGAAAATAAACATATCTTTTGTTGGAGTGTTAAATACAATACTTGCTTCTATGCTTATATAATGCACATTCAAGATACAAATTTGTGGAAACGATTTTTCAACAACTTTTTTTGAAAATACGTCAATAATATGAATAAATCTGAATTATAACATTAAATAGACGATACTTATTAGGTGTTGATTCAATAGAACCTGATAATGAGATTTGTTTGAATACCACAATCAGGAAACGTGCTCGATAATATGGATAATAAATAGTTATGATACTTCCTAATCGAATTGTTACCATTAACACGAACATATCCATATACTCGTATATTACATATAAATTTATGTACGTGTAAATATGATATTATGCACAACCGTATGTGTGCAATTATATATACATAATGTAATGCGTGATTATGTACACAAACGTATACTTGTAAATATACGTGTGAAATGGAATGGGATGAAATTCTACAGAAGAAATTTAAAATCACTTACGAAGGATAACAATAATATGTATGATAAAATGGTCTGTTTATAATAATATTTTACATTATTTACTCTAGATAATTCAATCAACCAATATACTTCCCACTTTATAATAATGTTAACATGCTTCTTAATCATAAATGTTTACGAAATGGATTCCGATGATAATTTTTGCTGAGTATTGAGGTTATGGTGAGTGTAAATGTATTCATAGTGTGAATGCTGCGGTAAAAAATTAGAAGGATTATGTTTAGAAATTTATAGACGTTTCGTTCGGTGATGAACAGGTATCATGAATCCTTATTACTCCTTCCTGCACATGTCGTCGTATATACTGACGCGTGCTGTTCTCTGCACATTATAAAATCCTCTAAGTATGTACATAAGTATATTAATCTTGTACAGAAACCCAGCATATTGTGGATGCGACCATGCGATTCTCGACTGTTGATATAACGAATCCAAATTTTCTCCGCTAAAATGTGTAGATGCTTCATGCCCACGAATCCCGCAAATGTTCACAGTTATGAACTGAACCCAAGGCATCACGCAGAAATGTACGCGATCACAAACAATTCTTATAATTCAAAACATTTTAATTAATATGGAAGATAATAATGGAATGTCATGTGTGATCAACCCTGTGAAGTATCGTACATGTTTATAGCATTTAATTTTTAATTCTTTACATTTAAAGTAGGTAATAAACAAACGGAAAATTTTCAAACAATTAAAATATCTGTCAATGGATTTTCTTTTCACCAATTATAACTGTGCCTATTCAACAAAAATAGATAACTGAATATTGAGAGCTAATCCTTTTATCTTATTTACTGGCACAGCTGTTTGAGAGGAAGATGACTGTTTTCAAATCTGAACAGAATCGGTGCCGAGAACAAAGAATCGAAGATAGATTCTATACTAGTGATTTGATTTTTATATCACTCCTTTGTGTATACAATCTTGAGAGAAATAAATAACTTTAAATAATTTAGAAAGCTGGTTTTAAGACAAATTATTTATTTAAATAATATTTCCATTTTAGGCAGTAATCTTGGAATTTTTTGTCTCAAGCTCATTACTGTAAATTACTGATTAATCTTATCCTCTATTCAAAATTCATTGCATAAATTAGGTTCTTTAGAAATTGTATTTGAGGTAGAAACGACAAAAGTAATTCAATTAGGAAGTAGGACAATTAAAAGTAATTCGTTCAGATTCACATACGCTAATTGAATATTATGATTTAATATTTAATCAATATTCGTAACGTGCTAATTCTTGACAAAAGAGTGGGGGAGAAAGGTGCTAAAGTGACTGATGTTTTGCTTACTACCCGAGTATCGTAACAGATGGGAACCAGATACAAATAACAGTAAAGCATAACTTAAGAGTCAAGTTCCGTATCATATTTTTTTGTACTCTTTATTATACAAAGAACGATAACGAAAAGTAGTATAATTATAATTTCTATCAATATTGTCAAACATGTCGAAAGTTATAATTGTCAAATCATTATGAGAGTATAGTTTTAGAAATGTACGTTACATCAACCAAAGTATGCACTGATCTTCATTTCAAAATGTTTTATATGTAATGAAACTTAGGAAGAGGATTATGAAGGAATGGCTGTGCTCAAAGAGCAAAGGCTACGAAGTTTGTGGTTTCATGTTTGATTAGGAAGTGGGGTTAGAACAAATACTTTTAGCATTACGTTCATGATGCATGTAAGAAAAGATCATTCGCGGACTATTTTTCTACCTATTTCTACAAATTCTTTCAAATACCTTCGTCTAGTTCGACACAAATAAAACACTTTGACGTGGTGGTCAGTGATGAATCTTGTTGGTGTATCGAGCATTTTAAAACTTTTATAAGGTCTGAGCACGCATTTTGAACATAATTACAAAAAGAAAACGTAGAAATGTATTACAGCCAGCTCCCAAGCTCAAGACGAGATCTCAGAGAGAAAAGAACGAGGGGTGCGACGACAATGGACTGAGCGACAGCCCAACAATTTTAAAATGGTTTTCTCGCTCACTTCTTCTAATCATCTCTTCCTCTCAAAAAAAATTCAATAGAATAACTTCGTTAGTAAATTTATTCTAGTTTACAAATATTTCATTAAAGTTTCAGTAAATTTTACCAAAAAGAAATTGTATCAGAAAAAAACTACAAAAGTCTAGTATTTCCGTTACTTCTTAAAAGAGGTTCCGCAGTCTAAAATTTGGTTGGCAAACAGGCTCGTGTTCAGCATTCCTTAGAACACGGGGGTACCAAAAACAACCTTTCAGGAAAACTACCCACCTCAGAAGCTCAGATTCGTAGACTACAATATTTCACGATGAATGAAAAGTTTACAGGCATCCTTCGATCTCATTTAAGGAGATTCAAACAAAATAACAGTTCTTCAAAACAATCACGTGAATCTTTGAGTAAAAGTAACAAATCAAAGCACAATTTTAATACTATATTTCAGAGACATTGTGATGGACACTCGTTCTACTGAAAGAATCAGGAAATGTACGTGCCCTTTTCATAAAACCTATCACATTTCTTTTATTTTTAGTAATTGAACGGAACTACAATATTTGCCATCACGAATTCCGCACACCGGTCTTATATTTTCTCTGTTTATCTTATTTTCATTCATTCCCTTGTCAAAGTGAAACTGACTCTTCATTTCTGTCCGACTACAACCAAACCCGTTGAGTGAGCTGGCGGCAAAGGCTATCGATCATTGGTTTTGTAAAGAGTGTCCGAAATTGGATGGCCTGTAATGGTAGGAGCCTGTTGCCAATATTATGCCCAAAACTTGAATCATCTAATGGCATCAACTTCATTATCATAATTCATATTAGTTAAGTATTATGCGCGTATCAATTTCGTTGATACTTGTTTGATGAGAAAGGTCGGTTTCATTAGAAAATATTTGTATCCAATGAGATAAAACAGGTAAAAGACATCTTTCATCTTCAACTCATTACAATGTCTCGTCAACTAATTGTCTAATATTTGTATGAAGAATTCTTGTAACACAGAAGTAAAACTGTTAGCATCCTAGCGCAGTCTTTGATCCAACATTTGTCATGCCGGATAAGGGATTTTCCCGAGTACAGAGCTTTCTTCTGAAAACGAGGTTTTGTAATGAATAAACGAGTTATGTACATATTTCTAATAATATCTGCATTATATAATGTATTTATCATTTACATTAAAAAAAGAAATATTGCTTGTACCACAACGCGTTTGAAAAACTGTCAATGTGGAAAACGGACATGAATTACCGTAAAAGTCAAAGACATAGCGTAAAAATAATTGAAAGCAGCAATTATAAAAATAGATTGTCGTTGCTAGTGATTCCGGATAATTGAATGCCGGACTAAAGAGGTTGTTTTACTGTATGTTTTCAGAAGTTCGCAAAATATTAAAACAATGGACATATTGTCTCTATCAGGAGACGCAAATATAGAAACGTGTTACTTGATCGGGAGATTTCATGAAGACATAGAGTAAAACTCACGCAAAAATAAGCGCTGTCGTGAAACTCTAATTTTATGGTGATTTAAAAATTGAATGTTTGACTGATTATACAATAGGTTGTTGTATTGTGAAATTATATAAACCTTGTTACTAACCCAGTTATGAACAATGCAAATCAGAAGAGTATTGAAGAATATTGTGGGGTGAGCTGTCAAGCCAAATTCAAACTCTCCCACAACAATATTATATTAGAACCAAAAAAACATTAGAATTATTAAAGTATTTTCAGAGTGTGCTGTAAATGTTTTTAAGAAAGAGTTTCTGCGAGAACAATCTTTTGAATGTAATAAATATCAGACCATTTTATGTCAAATGACAGTTTTAATTGATTATTTAGATGGCCATATCAGATTTTGAAACATTTTTATATATAATTTTAATTAAAATTAAATATACAGTTCTAAAAGAAGGTTTCTAAATCAATTTTCAAAGTTTCTACATTTTGAGCTTGCTTTATAATTACTTTAAATTATGGTTTAATTAACATTTATTATACTTAATCTTTATTATTATTTTATTATTAACATTTATTATTATTTTATTAACATTTACACTATTAATATTTTAGTTACTTTAGATTGTAGTTTGTTTGTTTTTCTTACAGAAAATGAAGTTCATTAACATATAGTTGTTACATATCACTTTTCTCACAAATATTGTGAACTTGATTCTTGGCTCATGCTGTGCTGCAAGAAAACCCCATCTTTGTATCGCACGCATTGTCCGCTAGATTCATGCTCTGGGAGAAGGATTTTTAGAGTAGGGTAACAATTTTTTGAATACAAATGAAACTATCGAAATCGTTCAACAAACAGAACATATTAAGGGTTCACACAAACTTTTAACTTAAAATACATCGAAAGTTGGATTGAATGGGTTTAGGAATTCTTGCACCAACCCCTTCAATTAATTACTTACGCATTTATAATTCAAATATTTATATTATTAATATTATATAAATATATTAAATAAAAATATTAATTATCTCGTGGATTCAACTATATAACAAGTTATTTTGTAAAGAGATGAGAGGGGTTGCGTTGACGTGGCAGTCGCACTGCCATACCACATGAAGTTCGTGCGTGATTACGCAACGTTGCTCTGACGCACCCCAAGGCGTAAACAATTTGAATCGCAAATCACCTCGAAGAAAGGTGCTGGCGCTTAAGTTTTGGAACAATGTATCATCAGAAATTAAAATGACCCATCTGACCGCGGGGACATACCCTTCTCGGAAAGCGGAGCAAAGGAACGAGTTATTCATGAAGATGAATGTAGGTTTACAGAGATTCCCTCCAACCATCCAGTCACCATATTTCAACTTCGCGAAACCTAAATTGTATTAGATAAGAAGAGAAAGAAGATAGGGAAGAATATTCCAAGACACGTAGTATTCCGTCAAATGAAACTTTAAAGTAAAATAAATTCAAGTTTTTAAAGCAGAATTGAATGACAGAGTCTATATTTATTTTTAAGGATATTTCATTATATTTAATGCTAGAAATGACATGAAAGTCATTTATATTTCACCTTCACACATTCTGTAAATTAGTGAAAAAATAACTAATAATCCAATAATTTCGTGCCACATGGAACGATTTACAGAATTAGTTTTATTGAAAGATTAACTTTGAATTATTGAAACAGTAAGTCCGTAACGTTATTGAAAATAATTGTCCTCGGAATTCCATTATAAACTGAGAAAATGTACAACAAAACCCCCAACACAAAAATTAAAACACTTAGATAATTCATTAATTGAAACCAATGAAAGAATAAAAAACACGTGACCGATGTTAAAGTAGTCTGGCCGAGTGATGTTAATCAAATCATTTAAAAGTCTAATAACCTTAATCTTGTTTATAATTAAATTATTTTGTTTGTTAGCTTTAGTTTTGTGAACGAAAGTCATCGGTAACAACAATATAATTTGTGGAAAATTGTTATTTTTGAAGAACGAATTATTACGTGTGTGAACTTGCTTCACTATCGTGAATAGTATGGTTTGCCGTAGACTAAACTACAGATAGAAGAATCAAAGGGGATAAAATAACTAATCAATAAAAACCAATTTCTTGTGTATTAGTGATCGTATAGAATGTTGAAGATTTTGTTTTGTTATCAATATATTTGAATTTTAAAAAAGGTAATCTATAAATTAAAAATATTGTGCTCTAAAAGTGGTGTTAAAATTATAGCAAATTATACGTTTCTTATGACAAGACTTTAAGTGTGAGTACAGACATTTAATTTTCATATCATTTCTTTGTGTTTTCAATTAACTATTAGTGCGAACCTGGGTCCTTTATTTTCGTAAAACAGCTATGTTCAGTTTCATTCCAACTGTGAGGTTAAATGGAGTCCACAGCTTAATGGTGCCCCTCCGTTGGTTCAGGGATAATATTCTTGCTTTCCACTGAATCACTACCATTTAATTACCAGCGAGGTCAGAAAAAATTGTAGTTTTTCAATGTCCCAGTTTATATATAGATGACAACTGAAAAACAAACCCTCCTTCCTCTTCAAACCTTCTGCTCCTAGTATCACTAATGCTTGCTATTATTAACTACATCCTAACTACACCTCCACTTCAGCCAATTTGTTGGTAAACCCAGCTAAGCGCCCCACCTACGAGCAATAACCCTACCACCTACCACCTACCTCCTATCTCCGCATGTAGATAAGACTCAATAGCACGGTTCCCTTTTCCAAAAACT
Organism: Laupala kohalensis; assembly: GCA_002313205.1. Lineage (NCBI taxonomy): Eukaryota > Metazoa > Arthropoda > Insecta > Orthoptera > Trigonidiidae > Laupala > Laupala kohalensis. Next base: position 901,284 of record NNCF01126780.1, read on the forward strand.
ACAACACAAAAGCAGCATAAAGCTTTCTTCTTTCAATTGCTATGATTGGCTCGAGGCACGCCACTGGCTTACAGCTCCTGTTGGTAATTCAAATACGATTTATAATGAACAGATACTTTTGGTTGATATAATGACAAATTTTCTAACGAAAATACTAGTCCGTCTCACTTCCGACTTTTCGGCCCCTTAAATTGGTAGTCTTTCTCAAGACTGCAACAAAACCTGAAAAATATGATATTGATGATTTCATCAACTAATAAATTAAAACACATTATTATAACGTCGGAATATAAATAAAACTCGACTGGTATGTTCGAAAGAAAAATTGTTAGGGACTAAATACGGTTGTTTAGAGAATAGTTGTATACACACGATGGGACTCTAACGTGGTCGATTCTCGCGTTTACACCCCCTAGCAATCCGTGTTCCTCTTCAGCAGGCGATGGTCCTCATAACAGTAACCCTATGCGCCGAAGTGGGCCTCAGGTAAGCCATACCTAACGGTGGCACACGCACATCGTGGCGCTTTGATGCTCATGGTCGTATCAGTATTCGCTAGCACAAGATCCACGAGCGTCCGACGAGGTTATCGTGCGTTTGCGCTCTTTATGATCACATGAAAACGTTAGTAGATTGAGCAGCAATTGGTTGAGAGCTAACTTCGACATGCCATCATAGATTCAACGAGGTATCTCATTTCCCCTTTAGGACATTATATGGATGCTTCGTATTCCCAAGATGGATGCATCATTTTATTTGCAATTTCTTCCTCGTCCAGGTTAAGAGTTCATGTAGATATATTGCATGACTAGAATTTCGGAAGTATGTTTACGCTCGCGTAACCGGCGTATTCAAAAGTATACTACGTCCCTTCATGATATGGAAGACGGCAGGTCAGGTCATTAACATAAGTTTATCTTATTATATATAATTTGAAGTTCCATGAATATATTCTCTCGACGAAGCTCTATCGAGGTGAGAAGATTATTTTTCACTAATCATAATTATTATAACGCTCACTTAGTCTCCAAGTAAATAATTCTGAACCTTTTTATAAACATTAGCAGTTACCATTAGAAGTTAGTAGCAGTTACCTTCAAGTTCGTGTCACGAAAAAGAAATGTGAGAGGGAGGTAGCATGTGGTGGCAGAGATGAGTGTCGAAAGGGAAATTAACTCCCCGACGAGTAATGAAAGTTGAATGAGTGTCGTGAGCGTCGTCAGTATTCCCATTAGCCTTGGAACCTTATCGCAGTCACTCTTGCTCATCCCTTCCCACACGACCATGTCAATGGCCCAAACACGAGCGCACATAAGGCAAAGAACGTGGTCTGAAAACCCAATAGCGCGTCGATGGAAGATTCATCTATTGATTATTTAACAAATGACATGAGACTATAAAATTTTAAAACGAAATCGGTTTAACGTCTCGGGTTATTTTAATTATTCTTCAAACCAAGAATTTTTTTCTGGATTTAATGTAATCAACATCGTTTACTTAACGGTATTGTTTTCTTATTTACGTTTTTTGTAAATCCTGGATATTTCCCGAGATTTGTCTTTACATTAACACTGTGTTCATAGTTCATGTTCTCCCACTATTCCTAACAACGTTCTTCATTCTTTATAGGATTACATTATTATTAAGAAATATTTTGAAGTTCTGACTAGTAGATGAAGGAACCAACCTAACCTCTGTATTTTTTTTACTTAACCAAGAAAGCTATTTCCCGTCGAAAATGCTAAACACGTATCTGCAGCACCGAAGCACCCATACTCAGCCGAATCTTCAAGTTATGACTCACAGTAGAGACATTTTTATTAAAACTGAGAATAACTCACATTATTTAATTGTAAAAAAACTGTATTCATGTCTTTCCTGTGCTAATGACGTTTCTTCGTGTATTTTATCTTTAAATTTTTTGTAATTTTGATAATTATTTTTCCCGCTAGTGGGGTTTAGTTCCGCGGTTTTCCAATAAAACAAACAAGCTTTGTTTTCCAATAATATTAAATAATAATAAAATCTAGAAGAGCTGTATTATGTATTATCCTTCCCTCACCAACTATTATCTGAAATGACACGTGTGTTTCCTCCCAAAGAGTAGTTAAATCGCGGTGTTCTTGAAGACTTGCATTTATAATCAATGTAAAATGACATATAATTGTATTCTTGCTTGAAAAAGTGTTAAAAAACTCTCAACATCTCTTAATCAGGAATGCAACAGATTATTTTTGTTTCATATCGATTACATTACAAATTTCTATAAAATGTAATCTTTCACGATAACGACAGCAAAAATTATAATGATTGTTGATATTTGTGGAAATTTCCCTGATATGATCAATACTTTCATCAAATTTGAGGTTCTAATGATTGTCTTCTCCGGTGCAGATGATTTTGTGGCGTGATATTGCTGATATATATATATATATATATATAATGACATCTCAAACCGGATCGATTGCGTAATTTGAGTAAATAATATTACAAGCAGAGTGCTGCTTCAAGTTTGCGGTCGTCGTTTTAATATATGTAATCATTGTTAGGTTTACTTGCTTAGTACAGGCTTGCATTTAATTAGTTTTTGAACCGTTGTGGAGTCAAATGAACATAAACAAGTTTTTTTATTCGTTTTAATTTATATCCAAGAAGATCGTTTTCTTTAAGAAAAGTTCAAACCATCTCACGAACCTAACGAGAAACATAAATTATCAGAACTTGATAATATAAATCATCAAATCATACACATGATAATAGTTTTCTAGGGATGAGGTATTTTTGGTAAAATGTTTTCGAAAAGTATTTATGAATTACAAAACTACTTGTTAAACCTTGTATTAATATTGATGAAAACTTCGTAGTATTGTAATCGACTCGAGACAATACATAACACTAATAACTGAATCTACACATTTAGAAATAATCATACCAGTTTCTTTTAGATTTCAGGATATTCTGAAGTGAGCAATTAGTCCTAAATTAGACCAAAATTATGTTATCAGCCGTTCCTAGACATATTTCTGAAAGATAATCACAAACAATTAATATCCATTCGAATATATTTCCTCAATATGGTCTGTGCTTAATATCAAATAGGTGCAAACATATCAAAAGGAGCGACGAGTGCAGAGGAATATCGCAGGTCGTGGGGACCACTGGTGACGAACGCTGCTGCATTATCCAACGACGACACGAATTATTCACGCAGCACACTCTGAGTGACAGCGCGCGACCGAAACGAACGCCCAGCACAAGCCCCACATTGAGTCACACCAACTTCGTACTTTAGTACCACGTGATGGGTACACACTTGAAATCACAACCCACTCTAAAGATTAATTTCAAGAATTGTGTCTAAAGTGTGTCGGAAATTGTCCATGGTAGAGAAACATATTTTGTAGACATGCAAATTTTCAGATCATTTTACTGATTTGACTTATGCATACAATTGGTCAAATTTCAAGTGTCCCACTATTTCAGTGCAAACATCTTCTCTAAAAATTTAACATTATTATTCCATGAACCATTTTACTTCACCAGTGTTTCTTCTTCACAGGCGTTTCATAGTTAATAAAATTGTTGTTCATGAAAAAAACATTGGAAGAAAACAATTATTGTTTTATTATTTAATAGTTCATTTTACCCATTAGTAGCTAACTTGCCCGGTATATCTTAAAAACACGTTAGTTTCTATATTTATCTACTTCGGTGATATTAAATTTCGCTTATGTTAATATTTAAAAAATTATACATCACAAAGAAAGATACAAATATGTATGCACTTCAGAGAATCAAATACATAAAAAAGTAAGTACGAATCATTTCAAAATTCAGACAGAAGAAAAATACATTTTATACGTTTAAACGCTGAATAAACAAAGCACATAATTAAAACCTCGGTTTTCATTGGTTTCCTTTCACATTTAGGTTATATGCTTGAAGCCAGTGTTCTTCACAATCTTCTTCGATTCTGTCTCTTAAATTATCACTTCCCTGGATTGTCCTTCTTACGTACCGCAATTGAGTTCGGGAAATATAACAGTAAACTTGATAGTGACCAGTCATTGGACTGAAGTTCCACATATACTGATTAACAACAAATTTGAATAGTTTTCTTGATCTTCCACTTCATCATTATTAATCATACCTAACTTGCAATTGTTTCGGAATAAGAGTCCCTTGAAATTTCTAATAATTTCTTCGACTACTTATTTCCATACCATAGACATTTCATTGAACTCACTTTTATTCGTACAGATGTTAACAGCAATGTAGGAAATTTGGGCATTGTGAACAATGTCCGAAGTCATTAGACAAAGTATGAAGTATTTATCGCATTTTCTACTTTGCCTAGGAATTGTTTATATTAGGAAGACATTTTTAACTTTGCCTAACGAAATGCTGGGAAAGCTAGTAATACAAATAAACTCGAGATTAAAATAAAACATGCATCATTATTTCTTTAAATTTTCAGTACTTTTCCAAGTAATTTCACGAATAAACACATTTCACTTAGAATTGCAACTTAGAAGAAATCACATTTTAACAAAATATGAACAATAATAGTTTGAAAATTTTCTGGTGTTAATTATTATACTGTCAAATGGAAGATGAAGGTTACGCGGTTTATACAAATTTTTACTTAACTTGCACCGATCGTATGTAGTTGTCTTTTTCAAATTTGTAGTTGATTTATAGTCAGCTTTCAATTTCCGGTCAAGCTGAAATTTTGCAGATTTATGTAGTTTCTAAGACAATAGATTATTATAGTACCACTGAGCTTATTTAATGATAGTGGGAGGTATATCAAATAATTAATAACTGAATATCAGGTTGCGAGATGCGTTATACAGTATAAGGTTTCGTATCACACGACACTGAAGGCTACCTTTCGGTTAGTGGTTTCCTATCTTATCAGACTATATTGTTTGTTAAAATTTAAATATCAATCAATTCGTTTGTTTCTTATCAATTATCGTCTCGAAGCACCACACGGAGGTAGCAGTACCGTATCGAGTTAACTAATACGATCGCAAAATCTAAATCATTCTTCCCTTGTTAGTGAAAAATGATAACTCCCTTTTAGCTGAGTCTCTAGGTGATATATGGGGATATTTTCATGTCAATATACACATTGATGCATTTCCAAAAAGTGCAATTGATTGCGGTTAAATAGTTACAACACATTATTATAGATATTATTTACGGAGTCATTCAAAACAATTGTAAAAATATTTTTAAATAATTTCCTGCTCTTCATTAAAATTTCAAAATCATACACCGTTTGACAATTTTAGAACCAAATACAGCGTTTATGTGTTAGTTAACAAAATTTTACGTCTTGCCTGACAAAAAAAGTAAATTAACCTCTAGATCTTAAAGACATGACACTCTGTTTGCGGACTGAGCATTTTTAGTAGGTAGGTTTCCAACACAAACTGTAAAAAAAATATATTTTTCTATTAAAATGAAATTCATCCTTATAATTCTGGACATGGAAATCTTTCTTGCGTGTTTTGGATACTGCAAAATTAACAAAGTGCCACAAGACGAAACAAAACATGAATATCCTTAGATACCAGTCTGAGCCTTTCAATGTTCTTCCATTCGGCTATGATGTTATAAGCCCTTACAACTCAAGTACAGAATGTATTTTCTTTGTGGCGTTCATAAGCATCTGTGTGTGATATTCCTCCAATTGTGATTAAATTATATTCAAATAAAATCTTCAATTTTGGAAATATCAAGAAATGGAACGGGAAGCAGATTAAATATATTTGTACATATAGTAGTTATTCATATTCTGTATGATCGCTGGAACAACTGTTATCTTACGTACCCCACATATCCCATAAGCGGTTTCGAAAGGTAAAATGTATAAGAGTAACTAGATCTCAATTTTTTTAACAGTTTACCATATTATAGTTGACCTAATAGAGAAAGCAGGTTTATCGCTTCAATCAATTTGTTCGTTTCTTATCAATTATCGTCTCGAGGCAACACACAGGAGGTGGTGGTAGAGACTCGAGTTAATTAATTCGCTTGTAAAATCTAGAACATTCGTACAAGTTTTACGATTTTAGGACTGTTTTCACCTTTCTTAAATGCGCAAGAAAAATCAAGTTTTAAAAACGTGATGCAGCAGTATTTTAGACTCGTTTGGTGAAAATATAAAGTTACATTTCTAACAATTGTTCTTTGTCTGAACTTGAATTTAGGGTTCCTTTCATAGATATCATTTCTGAAATAAAATGTTTTTTAAACCTTCTTCGTTATCTACAATTCATTCCAGTACATTAAGTGGCAAACGATAGATAGTAGACAAAAGATAGCAATGTTATAAAAGTCATTTTAGTACTACTATTAAAATAATCTTTAAAATTGAAAAAATATTAACATATTGCTTAAATTAATATGCCGGTTTTAATTTTTATGTTTTTTTATAATTAACTCGGTCTCGCCTCCCATTTTAATTCAACTTAATTAATCTGTTACCTGGCGGTGAGGTTCACCGCAATTTAAGAAATTTCTATGTGTTTTATATCTTTTCTGAAAAAAACAACAACATATATGTCACTGTTAACGTTGAAAGGTTTAGTATCTAGTATAACTGGTATATAATAAATAAATAAATTTTATTTATTTAGTATCTAGTATAACTGGTATATAATAAATAAATAAATAAATTTATTGTCAAAAAAGCAGTACAAACTGCGTATGATCACGTGGAAGACAACAAAATAATTTACTCTCCGGAAGCAAGCAACGGACCATCCCATCAATTCCGATCAAGGGCATTAAGACAGAGGCGGATTCAAAAATTTCAGCAAAAATTCCTAGATAAAGAAAAAGTTCGCAACGAGTTATAATACTAATAAAATGTCAATATGTTTCTAATTTGACACAAAAAATTTATTTTATATGTACAAATTATTATCGAACTATAAATTATTCTGAGTATAGTTTTTAAAAATCTTAAGAATAGAAATAACACTAAATTCATGATTTATTGTTACAATAAGCACGCCCGTAGACAAAGCCTAGAGAACCTGTATAAGAAATCCGCCTATATCCGAAGGAAAACCGGCGAAAAACCGGGGTCAGGATGGGGCTACAGAATTAATGTACACAACCGTGCCAAAGTTGAGGACACATAAAACTAAATTAATATGAATCATAAGACTCAACAATCATGCAAGAAAATAGTTTTTTAATTGTTATAAGTTATTTAAAAAGTACTACAGCAATGGCATTATATAGTACAAGACGGATTTAACTTTTAATAAAATCAATAAATTCTTTTACATTGTAGAAGCACTGGTGCAGGAGGTAGTTTTCAACCGCTGATTTGAACAGATTCAATTTCATAATGTCTTTTATATTCTTGGGCAGGGAATTATATAGAACATTTCCCGAATGATATGGTTCTTTTTGGCAAAGAGTGGTTGACATTCTATGCCGATGAATATTATTACTATTGCGAGTATTGTGTTCGTGAACGAGACTGTTTCGTATAAAGAAAGGGTGGCACAGCAGTAATTCGGTCTTAACAAACAAGACCGTTTCATAAATAAAAATGCAGGGAAGTGTTAAGATATTTAATTCCTTTAATAAAGGTTTACAAGAGGTTCGGGGGTAAGATTTACAAATTAGCCGAACTATCCTCTTCTGAATACTGAAAGTTTGAATACTCTGACCGGAATTACCCCAAAAGGTAACACCGTGACGTAAATAGGAGTAAACGTTTGCAAAACATACGCAACGGGAAATACGGGGACTGACTACGTTAACTAAGATTCGGAATGTGTAACACAATTTGCTTAACTGGAAATTAAGATTGTCAAGAAAATTAAGATTTGACAATAATAAGCAAGCTTGGTGGTCGTAATAAATATGTATGTCTCACTGGTACATTTAAACTCCTGGGGATGCGGTACAGTTAGCTAGGTTTAAAAATTATTAATAATAGATCCAAACATTACATAATAGTAAGAATAGTAGAATGTTTTCAATACAGATTTCTTCCCAGCAACACTCATTTTCCATTGATAACTTGTGATTAATATTTCCTTTGTATATCTGAAAACTTTTATTTCAGGGCATCATTTATTACCTTCGCACAAATCAGCAATGATACATCACCTAGTGGTACTTATTATTTTTTGTGGAGTTATGATACTGATTTGAATTAATTTTACTGAGAGAGTTGACTAGACATGTAATTCTAATCCTCCATATAAAGTAATCATAGGCTCATCATGTTAGATCTTTGGGAAATATATTATTTATCATTCAAGTAAAACTTTTGCGTAAGAAAACAAAGAAAAGACACGAAGTATTAGAACAACTAAGTCTTACGTTAACGAGATAGGTTTTAGTTTTAAAGTTACCATTTCACCCGTAAGACTCACTGAAGCCGTTCTAAACATTCTCCTAACAAAGTGTCAATTCATATATTACTGGTTTCATAATTTTACAAAATCTATATTACACCGCTTACATCGTAAGGATGTCTCTTGATTGGACATGAGAAAACAAGAATTTTTATTAGATATTTTATTTATAAGAAACAGAAAAGTAATCATATTTCCTAAACATTACAAAAACTGTAACTGATGGTATATGTAAATAAATATCAATATATTTTAAATATCCGAAAGTTTTAATTCGACACTGCAAAATTTACGTCTGTTGTATGTACTTTGCATTTAAAGCCAACATTTGCAGTCATTAATTTGTTTGAAAATCCAAAACATGTGATTTACATAGTGCAGTAAATTCATTATCATGATACAAGCCGTGGATACCTCAGTAAACTCATTCCACTCGATTTAACTCATTGGCAACTCAAAATTTAAATAATACAGTTTCCCTAGCAAGAAGAATTTTGATCAAACGGGTTTTAATTATGCAGGCATTATCATTGGTATGCGCTTTACTAAATTCGCTTTCATGGCGGCGACCTACAAATTTTATTCGGAAAATCATCCCGCTTGCACAAACTGCGTGTGACACGAGCTTTAAAAGGTCCAAAAAATGCTGAACGATAGAAATCGGGACGAATTGTACGCGATCGATTGACCCGCAGTAAACGGCCACCACACACTTCCGTAGCCAACTCGTTACTTCCCCAAATGCCCTTTGGCCACCGCTTCGACGCCACAATCTGCGCTACTCCCTCTCTCTTCCTCTTCCGCTTGTGCCACACGCACGCGGCTGCAAACGCCTCCCCCGTGCCCCCACTCCTCCACCCTCTCACTCTCTCGCTGTTTTGTTTTGTAAATTGGCTCCTAACTGCGAGATGAAGTGTCTCCATTTAACAAATACATCCCTCTTTGAACTCGCTCATTTTTCACGCATTGTCGATACGGTACGCGGGACGAGGGGCGGATGGCGCTCCATTCCCTCACCAACTTTTTTTCAGCTATTCCCACTGCTTGTCTCCTCCCCTTCAATAAATTTCCGGTTTTGATTCCCTCGCTGATTCGCACGCGCCCAGAATCCGCGTGTTTTACGAACGGGTCGCCCAGTCGATTCCTTCCGCCGACTCAGTAATGCGACGTTTTGCTACGATATTGCCAACAGCCTGCTTTTGTATTTCGATTGATTTATTACGCAGCTTACCATCTGCAAATTCCCTCGGAAATGACGGGTGAATATTTCATTTGAACAACGTACTACCACCCTGTATTTATATGAAGCTATGAAATAATCATCGGAATAATCTCGTGGGGTTCCTTAAGCTCTTATTGAGACCATTAAGTTGAAGGATGAAATGTTATATACTATGGTCCTCCAGTAAAGAATTTCTTTAATGAACATACTGGATAAAATTCATCAAACTCAAAAATATCCAAACAGAATTATGAATTTTGATTCGACTAAATTGATAAATCTGTCTCCTGCACAAAAATATAATAAATATTGATTGTTATGAAAGAAGGAATGAAAGAAAGAAGAAAAGAAAGAAATTATAAAAGGTAAAGTAAACAAGGAGATCAGATAATATGATGAAATTGATATCTGAGAGAATGAGAGATACTCAATTAAATGCAATATTAAGTTTTATTCTATACTATTACTATATTCTGGAATATTTCTCTTGTATTGGTAAATTACTTAATTTTCCCATAATTGAAATGCGATGTTTTATCATGTGATTTTACTTAGTCAATTTGTGTGAATAAAACTCAATTTTATTTGAATATCGTAATTAAAGTGATTTGTGTTTTTGTTATATTTATTGTTATCTATAATATGTTTTTTGTGATATGACTTTCTGAGCATGTTGTTTTATATTGCACTATTTCAGGCAAAGGGTTATATCTGGGATCAATATATTTCTAGTAAATGTAATTTATTTATTCTTTATTAATATCGCTAGAATTAACCTTAAGTGTTTTTTATTTATAGTCTATACAATTGTTTCTATAATTCTTGAATTCCGATTGACATATAAGAATAGTATAAAAGAATTGCAAATTATGTGAAATAACAATAGACAATACACATCACTTCACGCCAATGAGCTTTGAGTTCTCTACGCCTCTGTACAAAGTTCAGAAATTATAGGAATATTTATATGTAATTCCTGATTCGAATTTTAAATATCTATACGATATCTTGCGATGATATCCAAAATTTATGATAAAAACAATTGTTTTTTACTGTAAGAAGCAAATCTTTTTACGGAGAAGTTTAATTTGTTTTTTGTTATTCCCTAGGACGGTGTTGTGAGACAACAACTTGAGATATCATTTTAATGTAGAGAATAATAAAGTTTATTGAAGTTAAGAATATAAAGATTTTTTTGTAATAGAAGTCCAAGACGTATAATAAAAAATCACGAAATATTACTTTAATAGCGGCGTAATAAAACATTTTCTCCCCTTACGACTTAATAGGGATGTACTCAACAGTACTAGTCGTCTAATGGTCTGCCAAATATGGAAGCAGTTTCAAGTTTGCCTACGATTGGTCGAACGAAGGTCGTCCTCGTCGCTGGAAAGTGGTGTTGCAAACCTAACAAATTCAAACTGCTCAGAACGCGGGACTTAGAATATTTTCGACGGCCGATTTATAATTCCAGGACCGTAAAACTACCTTTTGTCTGAACTTTCTACATGTTTTGAACAATTTGTAAATCTGACAGTTGGGCAATATTTAACTTTAAAAGCATTAAAATGATATTTTATTTATATTTCGATGCGTTTAATTCGACCAAGTGCACGGGGTTCATAAAAACAATAGACTGGTATTCCAATGTAAATTTTTGTAAACTGAATATTGATTAGTACTTAAGTCGTAGATTCATATCAGAAATGATATAGTTTAGTATATTACAAAATTAGAAAATCAATAGAATCACCTTGATGTAAGGTCCATTTTATTATCGTCTTACGTTGTTACAATCTTTGGAAACCAACGTAATTATGTACAAATATGTATCATTTCATACTTACACAATCAATATATCGATGTATTTTAGTACATAGTGATGAATTAGTACTTTTGCTCGCGAACCCATTAAATGAAGATAACATATTGAATTAACATAAAATATTAATATGTTTTCGCAATCTTAGGAGGAAAAGCAAGCAAACATTTGTCTCTCTGCAATGAACATAATTGATTGAAATTCTATAAAATATGTGTTTTATGATACAGTTATACAAGGCAATCATATTGTCACTTCACATGGAGACTTAATTTTAGCTAAAATAACCACTATCGTATATGTATTTTAAACAAGTGACCAAATTCACCTGATTAAGTCATTTATTAACATGAACACGGAAAATCGATTGTAGCGCTCTGGAAATAATGGTGACCTATCTTCACACGGGTCATGACATCATTTATTTTCGGTTATCAATTACAGTGTTTAATCATCTTGTTTTTCGTTCTTGGAGAGACACAAAATGTAATCAATATAAAAATGAAATTCGTTTTGGGCAAAACAAGTTCAATATTGTTTCAAGATATATACATTTTATTCAACCAAAGTCACAAATTTTTATGTATATAAAAGTATCTCTGTCTATTCACTGACACATGATGATTAAGTTTTGACAACCTTAATTGATTATGTAAGAAATTCTCATGTTTTTAAATTATGGAATCCCCGTAATCGTTACGTTTATACTTACCTGGTTGCTACTTAACGAATGACACCTATCTGTCCATGTCCATTAATTTGTTCTCACCACGTATGATGAAAAGCCACAGAGATGACTTTCAACCGGCAGTAGGTATTCTTTTAGTTCAAATACAGACATTGAAAATATATTATACCAACAAAACTATTATTTTCATGAGGTTTGGCCAAATAAAAATAAACAATTTTCACCTACAAAAATGTATTATTCCATCTTCTAGACCGCATAGTAACGAAGAAATACATCTCTCTAAAAGATATGTCACCACAGGGCACAAAAACTCACCATAAATTCATCCAACACAAACAAATGAACCTTATATAGAAATGTCGTAGTAAAACTGTAATTTTCATGAAGTAATAACGAAAATTTTCTTATTTATAAAATAAAATATGATAAAATCAATTAATAAGATGCTGCTTAAACATTAGAAAGGTGACACCAGGAACTTAATTTAATTTTTGACGTAAGCTTCATTGAGTAATTTATTTGTCGCACACATTTCATAACGAGCGTTGGTATAGGAACTTTTAAATAAAAATGAACAAACATTCAGACAAAATTATTATTGTTGATCTGAAATACAAACTTGACAACGTTTTCATTGGTGCTTTGTAGTATATGGACACACTTTGGGGTAAATGCACAAATTTTTGACAGTGCACCAGAACTTGACATTTCGGATTTTAGAGACAAATAATGTTGCACAGTAATTTTGCGTGCGTTTTTTAATTCTGAAGCAATTTTCAGTTCCTCCTTAATCAGGTAAGAGGTTTTCCACGGGGTTTTGGTAGATATGAAGCAAGAAAAGAAGTCGTCGACAAAATCAGCATGTTCGAACATTCATCTGAGTGACAGTAATACATGTTGCCGCTAAAAGAGGTTAGATTAACAATGATTTTTCAAACACACTTAATCTCTTTAATAGTGGTTTACCAATAATGTGTGGCAACATAAATATCTATATTAATATATAAATACAAAATGCAAAAGTATAAATTTTTCTTTGCTACCTATTCACTACTAAATCGATCATGATGAAATTTGGCAATTATATAGTTGAGATGTTCAGGAAAATGTAGGCTAACTTTTATATATTAAATGTGTGATAAGAAAGATAAAAAATTATTTTGACGATAAACTTGGATGAAATTGGGAAAAGAGAGAAGTGCATTCGCTTACGCTACATAAATGGTTAGAGATAGGTGACAACTATGAATGTAATATTGTTTGTCATAAAGAAGTCTACAAAAACGTCTGCGACAGCATGTCTATCTACAAAGACTAACCTAAATTATTACTTAAAATGAATATGTCAAAATCCTCAAATTAAGGAGGCAAATTTAAGAAGGAAGAAATGAATCATCATCAAATTTAATTTGAAAACTTTCTTCAAATCGTAAAATTTAACGAATAGTTTAGATTTTACAAACATTCAATGAAATGGTGCAGCTGCACCGCTGTCGCTGTGTCTTGCCACGAAAGTCAAAATTCGACCGACGTGGGTCCCGGAGAGTGGGTTCGTTCTACCTGAGTTCTGCCTATTTTATAGTTTCTCTCACGAACAACTTAAATTTGTATGCTCAAGGCTGAATTTCATCCAATTTCATCCAAGAATTAACTTATTCATACTGCGAGAGGTATAATTCAAAATGGTGATTACAATCAAGATTTGTAGTAAATTTAATTTATGATTATTATGAATTTGTAAAGTTAGGGTGCTGTAAATATGACTTTAAAATCAGGAAGTAAAAGTATTTTGATCTTACAATATACTAAGAAAAATTTCGGGTAACACCGGTTATCAGCTTGTGATATATTGAATGAGAGACCGGATCAGGGATCGAACCCAGAACCCCCAGCAGATGATGTTGGAGGTAAAATGTGAGAGGGTGTCGACTAACAGAGCGTAGTTCTTCAAATAACACCCATGTCGACTTCTGATTCATCTTAATTTTTCTTTCGAGGTCCATAAACTTTCAATATTTCGTGTAAAATATTGAAATTTTGCTTCTTTTAGTTGTTTACAGGGGATTGTCGACCACTGACTTACTATGGGCAACTAAGATTCACAATTTCATTCTTTCTTACCAACGAAGATGGTACGGCCAAAATAAGTTACGAAGTATGATTGTGAAAATATGATGAAATCTTATTGTTCGACACAAAACACAAAATATCTGCCAAAACAGCGTATCTCGTCACAGCGCCCGCTGTGGTTAATCTGGAGCAGGTTTTTAACAAGAAATGAATAACAAGAATATCACTTCAAAAATAAAAAACACATCTATTGTTGAAGCAGAATTAATCTCATTGGAGCTTATAAAAAATAAGATTTCATTGTCGTAAAGAATTTTAATTGCCTTGCCAATAAGAAGTTCAATCAAGAAATAATTCACACTATTTATAATGTGAATGTTAAATAAATGTTTCAATATGAAAAAATGAGCATAAAACAAATTTTATAAGATACAATACGAATTTTTCAGTCTTCTCCTCGTTTCTCGTAAAAAAGTAGCCCTAAAAACAACCAAAAAAACAGATGAACTAACATCGTCATTCGAGCTATCGCCTCGCGCTCTGACGCAGGAATTCTGAAATATTTCCTTCGAGAGCTAATAACCTTGAGACCGGTCACTGGCGCACCCTGGTGGCGTAAGTTTGAACTACCCTTTTGCGAGGGAGTAACACCTTGGATAATTTCGCTATTTACACCACGGCCTCCAGCCGGTTACTGAAGAATATACTATCTTCAAGGCGGGAATGTTCATTTTGCAGAACTACGCTTGCGCAAAACCCACTTGCAAACGAGAGTTGACTGATCGCTTCAGGTGCTTTCAAATCGCTAATTGCACGATCATTTCGAAACACTTATAGTAGTATGAAAATTATAAAAAAAATTAATTTTTTTGCCCGCCTTCAAAATCTAATGACACATTTTGTAAATTACTAATGGGTAAGATGTTTCACCATTGCACAAAAACTAATTCAAATAAAACAAATGCAATTATTACGTTGATTACCTCAATTTTGAGATCTGTACGTGGAATACTGGGTCGTTGGATTTTCGATAGGGGTGACTACTGATAACTGAGAGCGTTATACACATATCCACCAAGTTAACTCACCATTAGGAGTTAAAGATAAATTTGAAGTAGGTAGGACTATAGACAATATTCCGAAACTATGTTCCAAAAGACCATCATTAACTGATGGAGACACGAAAGAAAAGATACTGACAATGTCATCTACAGCTAAGAATATCACTTTGCAGGGTAGAGTGAGCGTTACGAGTGACCTTAATTTACAGCATTAATCTATCATGCCAGTCTATCTATTCTTGAAGATTTTTACGATGAGGGATTTATCAAACAATATGGAGTTCTTCTATATTTTCATTGTGATATAAGGGTCATCCTACCTAGTGAATAGAACACAAAATGTGTTCTGTGGAATACTCTATTAACACACCTCACACAACTCGTTTTCTCTTGGGAAGTTTATCGTGCAAAACCTACCATGGTTGATGAACTCAAGATAGTCATCGAAAAACATGTGCCAAAATTTTAGAGTGAAATATGTTTACACTTGAAAAATTACATATTTTCCCGATGACAGAATTATAAAAATTGGAAGATCTTGAATTTGAATGTATGTACTACGTATGTACTGGAAAAGTGTAGTTCGACATAAACGTTGAAAGTAGAATGTACAATATTTATTAAGCAATTTTTACAGAATGAAATAATGATTCATTGTTTTTGGTTACCGTAGTCTCCGTAAACTACAATTGTTTCCAATATTAGCTGGAGATAAAGTGTTTTCACTAGTTTTTAACGTTGCATGTGCAATAATAGATGTACTAATGAGAATTTATTAGTTTCGTTTCGATGAATTATTAACTCAAGATTTTTTTATTTTGTTCCCTTAATATTATTACGTAAATAGTTACGTATTAATATTATTTTGAATTAGTATCTGCAAATATTTTTTGTTATTCAAACTATTATTCAAATTATTGAAAGCAGGCGAGGAACATTAAAAAAACAATCTATTGTCTTTTATGATTTCTTTGCTGTAAACACTTGTTAGACAACGGATAATGCATGTCAATCCACATAATTTTCTATACTGTTACAATTAAATTAAAGCAGCTTATTCAACATTTTTCACCAAAACGTTTCAAAGAAAAGGCTTCCAATGTTCAAAATACACAACGTGCTATGAGATGTAACGCTTCTTGCTATATATAGCATATGCAGGTAAGAATACAGAATGTTCTCGAGCTTTTTCGTATTCGTTTAATCTGACGATTGTATTTCTCAATACTTATAACAGTGAATTGTAGTTTCACTCTTCACTGAAGATGTGAAAAATATTGCAACATATTTTATCCAGTCATTTCGTCTTGATATGGGAAAATATGCCACCGTGTTCATTGATTACATAATAAGTTTAATGATTGATCAAAATAATATTCATTTCTTTACTTTTTTGTGACATTTGATATATAACGTTTTAGCACCAATACTATTTGGAAGATATATTGCTTTTATGTGTACTTGTATATACGATGTGTTAGTTCCACTATACAGACAACGTACCGCAGTGCACGCGTGCATCGCGGATCGCATCTGCCCCTTTCATTGTGGCGGCCAGCGTTGGTTTCGCTTCTGCTATCCACGCTCCTTGTTGTTAGGCAAAGCTGTAGTGCAGAAAATATCCGTCCATCACCGCTTCAAGATCACTACATCAGAGGGAAAAAAATCGAGTGGACTTGCTCTTACACGCGCTCAAAGTACGCATAATACACGTCTTGGCAGAACGTCAGATTACCCAGAGTCGGTAAAAGGTGTCTTGTCTCCATCGAAAATTATGGCCATTGAATCATCAAAGATTTGTTTCTTCGAATACAAGCATGTTGACATCACTGTTTAAGTCGCTCTTGCAGAGCTGACTTATTTACCCTGATGCAACTTCTTGTGCCTTTATCCTCCCTCATTAATGACCACCGAGTTGATACCAAAGTAACAATGACTCATAGTGGTTTCATTTCTTTATCGATTTCAATTTACCCTTTATTTCCTACATTTAAAAAATTATAATTTTCAAATTTGCAAAGACATATCAATAATATATTCCTCATTGATTAAAGTTGTAGAGTATTGATAACAATTTATAACATATAACATATCCGTAATAAACACATCAAAATTTTTTATAGGGCAAGCCATAGTAATAAAGCAAGCTGATTGGTATGAAACGACTCAATGTGGTTCAGTTTGTATATCGCTGAAATGCTGGCTTGACGGCCTGGGTTTGATCTCCGGTGAGTGATGGGATTTTTCATTATTGATTTTGGATAGTATTTTGGATAATTTTTCCGTGAAAATGTACACATTTTACCTTAATAAATTAAGGGTAATACAAGTCACAGCACTGCTAATGTTTTCCTAGTTTTGCATTTCTCCAATAGTTTCACTTTTTGTATGGGTATGTCAACTCTCATTTGACGAAAAGTTAAATTTGCGTATGACACCTCTTACAGTAAATATATTTCATCCTACTGTGCATTATCAAACGTTACGCATAAGTATCTTCTTCCTCTATTCCCGTCTATGGTCTTGGTCTCAGTAACTCATAAGCTTACATATCTTAAATAGTTCAAAACAAAAATCCAAAAAGAAAACATTTTTTCACACCTGAAACCTCTTGTGAATTTTTATAAAAATCCACGGGTTAATGTTCGAGATAAATGTCAGACAAGAAATCCACGTCAAACAGAATAAGATACCTTTTATATACATAGTACTAGTGAAAAGTATGTGTTAACCTTTTTCGCACAAAAACCCGTGACCTGAATGTGGGACCTTGGGGAAAGAACAAGAAGAGTCAAAGACTGCTTTGGGATGTTGCGGGGGAATCCTTTGGGAAGTTGGGATGGGAGAACCTCAACATATCTGTTATTTATGCGTTGACGGTGACCGCCACGTAACCTGCGCAATCAACAAGTGTCGTCCTCCCTAGCTCCCTCGCTTGCGTCATGACATCTGGCCTGTCGCCCGGCCGGCGCTCCCACTGCTCCCTAGTCAACAGGTACCCAGAGGTGTAATTCTTTCATCTCAACGGCCAGAGATTATTTACACTCCAAAGGAATGATGAGTTGCTCCAAAACATTCTCCAGCATGCTCAGGAGTTGAGAAGAACGTCTAGGATTACTTCATTGGACGTACGCAGATCCGCCTTCCCCTTCGACATGATACGTTCACTGTTTGGTAAATTAACGTTACATATCGTTTACTGAAATTACACAACAAAGTGGTTTAGATTGTATAATTATTATTACTTTAAAAACTTTCTATTACATAGTTTGATGTCTACGAAGTCCGTGTAAACGAGGAAGGTTATATGCATTTATTAGAATTTTTATTTGTTTTTGTTTCTTAAAAGATTTAAAAGAGATATTTCAACACTATAATTTTATTATAACACATCATGAAAGTTCTCAACTTCAAATAATAATTCAAATATAAAAATTTGAACGTTTTATTTAAAAAATTACAAAATTCATTCCACAGCAGATTTTAGATTCATTTAAGACTGTCTACTGGAAGAAATCTATTGTTGTGTAATGTCATTGGCATGTATAAATTTCCAAATGTTCCAATGTTCCTGATTTATATTTCTAATCTTAATGTGTTAAGAAACTATTTTGACCTTTCATTTCGTAATCTCTATAAAAACAATATTAATGACTTTAAGGATGCCAGTACCCCACAGACAAGATGTCGGTCTTAAGAGCCAAAAAATGGTATGTCGTGCACTGAGGTTTGATAATCTTTTTAAAATAATCACAAATTGATTACTGTGCATCACTTTTCATGATTTTTAATTCTTGAAATTCATAATATTAACATAGTGTCAGCCCTAACTCGAATGGTCTCAACACTTAATATTATTTTGAAATGCTGAACCACCGCTAACTCAAAGAACACAACACACATAATTAACCCTAAATATTTTTAACTTCTTCACATACTTCTACCTAAAGTGACAACTGAAGACAATAAATTGCATTTTAATTTGGAATCTGAAAATATATTTTTTTACAATTTATTGTAAAAATTTTCTTCATTAATATTCAACTTATTGGTGTCTTGTGTTTAAAACGCTTGTTTTTGATTACATATCGTTTCCCTAGTTAAAAATATTCATTAATTCCTCCAAATCGTTCATATTGTTTAAAAACAAAACAAAAATCAAAATAAATTTAGGAGCGTGCAAAAACAAATCAACAGATGCGCCTGAGTGTTCGACCACTCCGGTGCGCTAATTTGATGTTTGCACTAATGATAGAAAAACAAATGCATTTTGACGTGAACTTTCAAGTGAACGCAGAAACGTAGCAAAGCAGAACCGTAGCAACGCAGAACGCGGAAACGCACAACTTTGAAAATGGTAAAAAATTATGGTTAAATATGGTAACTTGATCAAAATGGGATAACGTGATGAAAAGTGGGAAAATACTTTCATGAAGTATTTTTACAAACATAAAATATTATTTTCAGATCAAAAACATATCTCACCTTTGGAGAAATAATGACATATTCATAGAAATTTCTGAAATAACATA
>NNCF01126780.1:921172-932910 GCA_002313205.1 Laupala kohalensis
GGCGGCGCTTTTTTTCTGTACAGTGTTGCATTACGTGTAGATATAATTATGTACTTTTTTTCATAACCTTTAACAGACATTTCTAAATTTTACTGTGCAACGTAATTGTCCGTAAATGGTTGTTAAATTTCATAAATAATAAGTTAAAATAAATTTAAATATATATTTTAATTTATAAATAAAGCTTTTTAAATACTTAAATGTTTAACATTAGATTCTCAACTACAGTTAATTACTCTTCATTACATTATTTTGCTAGCAATGCGAATTTTTTGTATAATTACCGTAAAAATTACTGAATTTTTCTGCTGGTCAAATTACAGGCGAGTGGCTAAATTTATCGTATAACTCAGCGAGGAAATAATGCTTCTAATAAAGTTTCATGAACAATTAAATAAAACCTTTCTTAAAAGTTTTATTTAAGACATGCCTTAAAGTCAATAACCATGATATCTTGAATGATGATGGTCATGGATATCACAATTCAATAAAAAACGTCGTTATTTATTTTGGAATTAAATTAGCTATTTTTAATCCTTTTCTTATTTTCATATTTTTGGACATATTTATTATTATCACATTTTACTTTTATTGGTAACTATACTAATTTCGTGGCATAACGCCATTAACAGTTTTTTCACGATAACACCAAAGTTACAAGGAATGTACCCAGTAGTTGGAACGTAATAACATCCGTGAGTTAATCTCATAAATAAGCAAGAATACGTTCTCTGCATAATGATAGACAGGTAGTGAGTGTAGCGAGTGAGAGTGAGCGAGGGCTGAAAGGTTGAAGGCGGCTGCTTCCACTCCTGCGGTCTCTCACGCGACAACGAGGCAAGGGACGAGGGTGGCAATGGCGGCTGTTTGGTTTAGAGCTAAGTCAACACTCGAAGGGATTGTGTGAAACCAGAACAAACTACTTAGTAGGGAAGAAGTTCGCTCGGATCGAGTCAACATATCGGCAGCGATAGAGAACACAAGGTGAGAAACGGAGTGGAGGTCGGCAGGCAAGAACAACACCGCCATGGCAAGACATCGCCTTTTGTTAATGGGAACAAGCTGCCAAACATGCATCGTTTATCTCTTAATCTCTTTGGGGTAAAAGTTAATTGAAACATGATATGTCTTTGTCTAAGAGACAAATACATTCGCTATCATTATGGTGATTCACACCATATTTCGAAATTGTATATGTGCTTATTAATTTTACGAGTGATTTAATGAAATTTCATATTTTTTTCTATAATTCAACGTTATTGTAACGCTAATTTCCAAAAATTATTTTCAACTGAAGTATTAAAACTTTATTTTAATAAAAATATTGAGTAGAAAACGGGTCTAATATATATCCAAACCATATTTTCAATAAATATTTATTCATATAGCATCTAGATTTACAACATTATATATTTGGAGAACAATGTTTACTAAAGAAAAAGGTATATGCTCTATTAATTTAAACTAACAGTTTTCGTAGCAATAAAATAGCAATCGCATCGTCCAATTTTACTAAGCTCCATAAACTCAAATTCCCCCTCTACAGAGTAACACGAGGCCGTCTGATCAGATAAGGTATTTCAAACCTTTCTTCTTATAGTCGTAGATGAAAGAAATAATTTCAACCAGGAATACCTAGAAAGAGAGAGAATTTGTGCAGGAGATTTAAACTTTCGCTTTACTTGAACGCAAAGGCTACTTCATTTGAGGGTCAAAGAATACTTTTCAAAAATATTCAAAAACTGTTCCAACTATTTTATTTTTCTGAACTATACTGTATTCATAGTGTAATTAGTATATGTTTAGTCCGCATTATCGGTAAAGTTTGGAATAGATGCAGTGTAATAATTTCCACTCACATCGCGTACTTTTTCCTTTACCAATGGTGAGAATCCAAAGAGTGTGTTTGTAGATATGTCATTTTAATGTTATTTTTAAAGGAGAATAGAAGATAGTGTGCATCTCATGTTTCTCATTGTATTTGGAATCTTCCACCCACACGAACGTCCTTAGTCGCGAATTCACATCCAATGACGGTGTATCATTTCGCGGCGTTTTTAGGTGCGCACTGCTTCATTTGCTGAACTTTCTTTTTACATTTTGCTTAGCACCGTTTTTTATTTTTTCCATTACTTTGATGGTAATGAGTGATACCATTTTGTTTATTTTTAACTATTGTTTTGAGTTCAGTGCTATATCAGCTGGAAATGTAGAAATAGTATTGTAAATATTACATTTTACACTTTCAGAAATCTTTGTCAAGAAAGATAAGTAGAGTAACGAAATAGCATGAAAAATACAAAACACTCAGACGCAAGGATATTGAAGTAGTATTATCAATAAAAGAGTATCACATATTTAAACAAAATTATTAATAGATGCAATTAACGTTCTTTAATATATCTAGAGAGAGAGAGAGGGAGAGGGAGAAAGAGAGAAGTAGGAACAAAGAAAGAAAACAAAAATCTGTGGTTATATTTCACAATTTCATTTGAATAAATTAATGAAAGAGATTTCAGTTTTATTTATATTTGTTGTTATCTAAAACACGTTTTTTGTAGTATTAACCTCGAATCACAATTTTATATGCTGCACGATTACAACCAGTGTTATATTGTTGATCATTATACTATTAGAACATGTAATTTAATGTGATTTATAACACGAGAAATAAAATTTTGTGTTATTAATTCATATTTTATACAAACGTTTTTTATATTTATTTAATTTCTTTTGACATATATGAAAAACTTAAGAGAATCGCAAATTATGTGAAATTACTTTCGACAATACACATCACTTGTAGGCAATGAGATTTGATTTCTTTACTTCACTGTATAAATATAAGAAATTATAGGAATATTTATAAGTAATTTGTGATTCGAATTATACCAATTCCATACGATATCTTGCAATTATATTCAAATTCTGTTAAAAACTATATTTTATCACAGTATTACGCAAACGTTTTTTACAGAAACTCTAATATCTTTTATATTGCCTATGAAGACCTTGCAAGACAACGAATCTCGAGATGTCGTTTAAATATAGATAATGGTAAAGTTTATTGAAGTCAAGAATATACAGAATATTTTTGTTATAAAAGTCCAAAATATGTATAATACAAAATACAAAATATTTTCTTTAATAGCGGTGTAATGAAACATTTTATTTCGTTACGATTTACCAGCGGTATGATGTCTTCTATTAGTCTGCCAAATATGGAAGTCGTTTTAAATAGACCTACGATTGGCCGAACGAAACTTCCCCAGTCGAAGGGGAAGCAGGAGGAGAGAGGCGTTGCAAACTTAACAAATCCAAAACTGGTCAGAGCGTGAGACTTAGAAAAATAAATGGGCCCTTTATTGTTTTCAGTAGTGTACAATCTTCTCATGAAATCCACAGCAACGGAAGTGGTCCAAGGTGCTCTTAATAATGCGTACTTTTGGAGAACTCTATTGCAATTTTCGTGTATTATAGAGAACTAGAAAAGTTTATAGAGCTAAGAGTACAATGAAAATTACTGAAATAAGTACGACTTAAATCGAGATCTAGACACTAGGACAAGATAGAAAGGTTGATATCTATTTGAAGTGAATGTCTGGCCATGGCATTATTATTGCTATTGGTTGGCGTTGAGCTAGGCATTGAGTGAATAAATCATTGAAATCTCTCTTGAATGTTAACTACGATACAGGCTTATGTTTTCGTTGAACCACGTAATGGCAGGGGCTAGCTCTTCCGGTCTTCTGAAGCTGATATAGGGTGAACCACAGGCGATATGTGCACGCTTAACACATGAAAAGTTGCGTCATTCAACCACGTGGATGGCTGCACACCACTGTCATACCTTTGATCACTTGAAAAATCACTCGCATTTGCAGGTTTTTTAATTGACTTGTATTTGAACTACATTAATTACTCTTGAGAGTTCGTGGAATTAGCTATGTTTGATTCGGCATCCTCATTTCTTGTAATTGTGCGAGCATATGTTGTTCAATGGAAGACTTCTCCTGGACTGCGAAGTGCTCCTCAGAGAAACGACTCCAATAATATGGCAAAGCGCGCGTCTCTGGTGCTCGTCTATTTAAACCTACGGGGTTTACTACACCCTTGCAAGGGAACACTTCACACTTAATTATAATTCTAATATATAGTAATAAATTCTGGGATATGTGGTAGTTCCTGAGTCATGATACATCGTATCGCACGGGACTGTGGTTATCGTTTAGTGATTATTAAAATGTTATTTATTGAATGATTAATGTATATCCAGCGTGCTAAGCTGGAGGTGTAACCTCCAAAACGTTTCTACACCTCTTTAATCTTTGATGAGACGGATAATGCATGTCAGACCATACAGTTGCTGTTTTGCGTTCCATGCGATAATTGAGGGAATTGCCAGGAAATTTGAAAAAAGCGAACGACATTTTATATGAATAAGGAAAACCTCTATTCAAAAACAGCGGGAACTGAACCAGTATCCTTTTCATTTTCTAACTCGTCTGTTATAAAGTTATTGCAGACTAACTTCAATGCAGTTCCTATAATAATCTTAACATAGAAGAAGCAAGTCATAACTTTCATTATAGTTTTTTACAAGTAACTAAATATTTTATAAGTAACAATTTTAAATTTGAACTCCGTAAAACACAAATGATAATATAAGTGAGAAAGCAGTCGATTGTGATAATTTTAAGAGGTATATGAGTTTGTGTTTTCTGTGAATGTCCCATACCAAAATCGTTCGAATTCCGGGAAAGTCGTTGATCTTAGTCAATGAAACTTCATCATTAGATCACTTACAATTACCTTACCATTACTCATCATCATCAAATTTGCAACAACGAGGGTATGCGACCACAGAAACCGTAAGTCTATCATACCTTAAGTCTCTTTCTCAGAATTCGCCGTTATTTCCGACACTGTATAACGTAAAAATGTCAAAAAACAGAACTACTTTACCTGCAATAATTTTTCCATTATTAAAGTTGATATGTGTACTATGTATATTAGTTTTGTTCGGTTCATTAAAGAATATGTGTAATATTGATATGTTCTTAATCCTTTTTCTGTTGGTAATGTTACAAGGAAGAAAGTTTTTAAAAACCATGTGTATAAAATTTAGTGAAGTAATATATACGATAATATTTGTTCTGGGAAACGTACCTTCTATTTCCATTTCTCATACGGATTTTTTTTATCCGGTAACGTAGGGCAATGATGTGCGCGGGTCCAAGATAAAACACATCGTTCTGTGTCATGATGATAATCTTCATTTTCACTGCATGATCTGTGATTAACTGGAATCTCTCTCCTATATTCTCATATGAGACAGAAAAAATTAGATAAGTCTATTAATTGCATCACATGCGCATAAATTTAGTTTCATTTTTATGAAACCTTAAAAAGAATTGCTTTGGAAACTACTTTATTATGACTTTTTATGATTTTTAGTTGATAGTCATTTTTAACTGAAATATTATATTAAAATATTTTTGAAAAGTATATCATCCCTTGTAATAAAATAAGGTTTTCATTACTAATGTGTAAATAACTAAAGTATCTTTATCTTTTGTATCATGTACAAATTTATATTTACTCCAAGACGTGTTTACAAATGCAATGTGAAAATTGCCATAAAGACTAATTAGAGCAACTTATTTTAGTATTTTCTATGGGTATGTAATGTAGACACGAAGTCTAGTGGCTTCAATTAGGTTTTAAATTGGTTTTAAAATAGTTTTATCTGAAGTTGGCAGAAATTTGGTGAGTTTTGATTTATATCATGTACTTTGCGTCGTGAAAAGTATAGTTCCTGTTCCTCAGATCATTTTATTAATGTAAACAGTATTGCTGTAAAAAGTTGTAAATAATGTAAATTAATGAAATTTTTTATTGATGTCTAAATCAATAAGAAATAATTATGTGGAGACAGTTTTTTCTCGTTTCTATCATTTTTGTGAAAAGTCTAAAATATTGACATTAGAAGTATGATGGAAAATGAAAGAATCATTGAAGACAATAGAAAAAACCTGAGAAATGAATATTTACAAAAAAACAGGATTTTTGCTTTTTACAAATAATTCAGCTGATAATAACCTACACTCAACCTTCGATTCCTAGTTAAAGACGTTGACTGAAGTGAGGTTATATATCAGCAAATTGTTGTGTCCGGTTTACAAATTTAACTAAAACTTTACAATGCCCAATTGAACAAAAAGCACACAATGAAAACATTATCCTAATTTACAATCTAAGAAGAGAATTATATTTCAGTTCAAT
This sequence comes from Laupala kohalensis, assembly GCA_002313205.1. NCBI lineage: Eukaryota > Metazoa > Arthropoda > Insecta > Orthoptera > Trigonidiidae > Laupala > Laupala kohalensis. The sequence goes on from NNCF01126780.1 coordinate 927,458, forward strand.
AGATTTAAACATAATCTGTTTGTACTTTAACTCATGCACAAAGAAAATAATAATAATTGAACATATGATAAAAATAATTAGAAACCTGCAATGTAAAAATAACAACTAAATAATTACTGTGGCATCTAGTCAATTTTATTTCACACAAAGCTCACTGTAACACAACTGCACCTATATATTTATGAACGAACTCTCATTAGTATTCACGATGAGTATTCCCTTCCCAGAGTTCTCGTGGTCCTTAAGCCGTCGTCTTTGGTGTGGTTTTTATACGAGACGGCAACACGAGCTAAAATGTGGGCATTGCGTAATTTTGGTGTTTAACACGTTGAATTCAAACTCGTTCGTTCAATACAACAAGATAAAAATAAATACTACAACTTTTGTTTTAGGGAGCTACATTTCATTTTTTGTTCTTAGTTAAATTCCTATCTGAATTACTCGTAATCGATGCTTAATTAGTCTTGAACTTTCTCTGTCTTACTCTTACAGTTTTACTTTCTCTGTCTAATAACTATAAAAATGAATTACTCATTATATATTATACAATTCTCTATCACTTTTGGTCATCACAAAACTCTTCATGTTAACAACACATTAAGAATTCAAAAGAATTTTATGATCTCACACATCAAAATTTACATTGTGAAATTTAATCTTGAAATTTTTTCGAGACTGATTTCTGTATTGTTTCATTAAGAAGCAAAATTCAGAGCAAGTGTTTAAATATGTGAGACACTGCACCAAAAAGGAAATGTTGTTAGTTTTATTTTATTCTTCACTATTATTACGCTATAACTCAATCATATATTACAATTTCTGATACATAACAACTCTTTCATGTAACAGCATAGATTGAAGCACATCGTCATCGCAAGGAATTAAGTATCACCATTCACTTCACCGTCCACCGTGCCCGATGGTTTGTTGTCACATTACAAATAGGGTTCATATAAGATGACGTTAATAAGAAAAGTTTAGTCTTTCTTTCTCTGTAACTCTGGATGAACATTTCCATTTCTATAACGATGTATATAAATTAAAACCATGTTTTAAATTATAACATCCATATTCGTCTTGCACTCTAGAGTCTAGAGCAATTAAAATAAAATAGAACATACAATCCAACTATTACTTCTAAATAATACAATTTTCTTCTAAATAATGCAATTAATTGTCAATAAGTTACTTTAATTATTTTAGTCAACTTAATTGTTTTAAAATTTTATGCAGCGTATCCAGTTTATAGAATACGAAACTATTTTTTTATGATTGTGGATTTTTATGATTTTTTTATGATTCTTATATTAAAGGAATGCATTGAACAATGTGTTAGTTATGTCTTCTTGAGATGATAGCGTATGTGTGCTCACTTTGAGGTTATTTTTTACTTTCCAACTACACCGAATGTATTACAAGAGTATTGTATCACTAGAAAAAATAACTACTAAAACAAATGAACACAATTTAAAAACAATGTAAATATTTATTTTGTATCATAATCTTGAAAATGAAAGTATAGTACATTCAAGTAAGCTTGAGAAATTGGAACTTCGATTCTTGACCCTCGACAACAATCGGCACTAAGAATAGAGAAAGAGGCTGTAGGTGAACTATAACTGAAAGCAGCTTATCTATCATACAATATTATTCTTAAATTATTATCAATTACTCAGTAAGTTTATTACAGTATAAAAATTCTATAATATTATATGGCAACCCCTATGATAAATACGAGCAAGAGTTATTCTATCCAGCCTAGAATCTATTTCAAAAACTGCAAACCTAAAATCCTTAGATTAAAATATTAGCCATACTTTGTTGCAACAAAAAAAACAATCGGACCCTGAAAATCCAACTTAGCTAATCAATGGTTACCTTTTACATAAAAGGTAGAGAAAAAAATATAACATAGGGTCATTCCAGCCATAATCAGCCTAAAATTTCCCCCACCCATTCAGATTTTGCTAATAATTTTTCTGGTGATTAGAATATTGTATAAGTAAGGAAAATAATATTTATTAGGTTTTTATTAATCTGGATTTGCTTAAATAAATATTTAGTCCATTTTCCCTCAGCGTAAAGAGCACAGAACCACGAGTTAAAAAATCGGGAAAATTTCGATCAAACCCGCTTGGAAATTGAAACCCACTTATTCTATTGATTGTAGACACTTCATTTTATATAAAAAGTAACCTTCAAAAGTAACAAAATCTTTCATTCCCGGCATTTTTCTGTTGATGTCAGGATCCCGATAAAAATTCAGTATTTGATCGATTGTATTCTGAGGGACTGTATATCTTGATTTTGCTTTTGCAGTTCTCAGAATACTTTCCTCCTTTACCAAATGTTTTGTTTTCAAGACAAGATGTTTTGTTTCTCCAAATACTTCTTGAATTTTATATGCGCTCCAAGAGAAAGGAAGGACTGATAGAATGGTGATTTTTTCGTTGTTAAAATCCCTAATCAAAACTTGTCCTTTAATTGTGAAATTATTTCTTTTCCTGCTTCTTGAAAATTGAAATTAGCACCTTCATCTACATAAAGTAAAATCTGATTAATTTTAAAATTACGTTAGGTATTATAATTTACGAAAATGTCATATTAATTTACCTTCATCTTGACCTTCAATATCAGTTGACTCTGTACACAAACGTTTGTCGAAAGCTTCCTTGTAAAATGATGTTATTTACTTCATTTTATTTTGTCATATTTAGCAGAGTGCAATAATTTTATATGCATCGGATCAATATTGAAAACGTTTAAAGATTCGATCTATTAATAAAGCAGGTGGTGATACATAAACAAAGTGTTGAGAATCATTTGACTCTGTAATAGATAATACCGATATTGCAGATGTTAATTCTTCAATCTCTGAGTCATAACTGAGAGGTGGATCAGAAACAGGTTCAGTAGCAGGCGGAGAGAGACAAGCGATTGTGACATTTAATTCACTCGCCTCGTCAGAAATGCAACAATCGTTAAGTTCTTTCCGGCACACTGTACAAATTTTATTTGCATCCAAAGTGATGGGGGATTGTGTGTTAATTCCCCTCAGTATCCTTTGATATAGCTTTTAGTGATTATTTTATCGGATAAACATATTTATAAAACGTATCGCAATATTTAAATTGTTTTACTCAATAAAAAGTAAAAAACCAATGTTTATGATTTAAACACTTTGTTTCTAATTCTAGAGTAGTTTCACTTCTACAACGAATTAAATAAAGATCTCTTTCAGAAAGTGTATTCACATATTTAAATTTATCTTCAGCAGAACACGTAGTACTGTGACCTACTAGTGAACACGTTCTCCTAGGTAATTCCATGGTAACAGCAACACCAGTTACAAGTACATGTGCAATACATCACAATAACCCAGTCATACAGCTGACGTTCTCTTTTCTTCCAATGGTTCAACTGTTGCCAACCATTGCTAACAGTTGCCGATCGTTGAAAATACAGGTAAATAAAAGTATAGTGAACTTTCTTTTTTTTTGGTTGGGATGGGGTGGGGGCTTTTGGGTTTTATAGTGAACGCAGGTCGTTAAGGTCGTGAGGAGCGTAAGCGCTACCTTCGAGCATTTTTTAATCAAAATTTGAAGACTTGAATCTAGACCCATTTTATATCTTTTGTGTAATAAAGTTTTAAGAATCAAAGTGTTTGTTTATAATTCATTTATTGGTTTTTAAGCCGTGATGAGTTCAAGAAATTCAAATACGTGAAAATCAAAATTTTAACTTTAAATTACTATAACTTTGAAAGTTGCGAATTTTCCACGCCAAAATATGAATTAATTAGAGTTCATTAAACTGTCTTTCAACTACCAAAATTTCATTAAATTCTGAGATGGAGTATTTAAGAAATACTTTTTTAACGAAAAAATTATATTTTGATATTTTTGTTGAAATTCTAAACGTATGTTGCCATGTTACGTGTCTAAAGGTTACTTTTTGTATAAAATGAAGTGTCTACAATCAGTAGAATAAGTGGGTTTTAATTTCCAAGCGGGTTTGATCGAAATTTTCCCGATTTTTTAAACTCGTGGTTCTGTGGTTTTTACGCTGAGGGAAAATGGACTAAATAATTATTTAAGCAAATCCAGATTAATAAAAACCTAATAAATATTATTTTCCTTACTTATACAATATTCTAATCCCCAGAAAAATTATTAGCAAAATCTGAATGGGTCGGGGAAATTTAGGTCGATATTGGTTGGAAAGTCCCTTATATAAAAAAATTAAAAAGGCGCGGAAATTAATACAAGTAATTAACATTATTTACCATAATAACTTCATGAATAAATGAGTATTATTATTTTTCATATCATGCCGTATTGGTCATAAACACACGTTTAAATGCAGCCTATCTCGCACGTTGTATCTAATTTAGAGTTAGTGAATTCAAAACCCTTTTTAATCTATTACTAGACGCTTTAGGGCAGTATTTTTGTTAGCACAGTGCTCTAAGTGATATATGTGATTTTAACAGTTATAATTTAGAGTACGTTGAGAAGAAAAGTCTCTTATACCAACATTCTAATCTATAAACATGAAACGTGGTAAACCTCTGGAAACATAATTTAGTTATATTAAGGATAACAAATTGAGTCTATAAATATATAGAGTATACAAATACAGATAAATTCATACATTTGCGATCACAATTTCTAGGGTTTATGTTAAATTTTACTATTTGATGCGAAAGTGAAAGCGATGAATAAATTCTCCCGTCACGTCTAGGATGAATGAATATAAAAACAAAATTCATCGGGGAGCGTTGTTTCATCCGCCTCACAGATTTGAATGCGCCCAATTGAATTACGAGAAAAGTACCGAAGGGGAAGAAGGGAGAAGAAGTTAGCGTCCACAGAGACTCTTGGATGAGCGAAAATCGTTCCTAAAATCGGCTCTTCTTGAGGAAAAGGGAGCTTCGTTCCTGGCCCACTCCCTCTCTACTTCATTGAAACCGTGAAATCGGGCGACCACAGCTTCCGTGACACACAATGCGGAATGCTTAATCCGTGCCCGCAGTCAATAAGCATTGGAAGGAATTGACAAGGAGCGCGCAGTGGGTGCGTTGTGGTGCATCATTCTTTAGAGTTCGCGCCGTGTCGGTTGAGCATTGCCGGTTGGCCCATGGGACAAGTCCCGATGGACGGAGTCCGCTTGTCTCAAACAGTTCGATTTATCGATTCTGCGCCACAACTCCCGGGAGCGCGACCCAGTGGCACAACCTCCGCTGTCGCTGATCGCTGGGATCGACCGTGAGGGCGCAGCAGCCGCACTTGTCTGAGGCTAAGACCATGCCTCGCTCTCTCTCTCTCTCTCTCTTCAGTGACTGTGACAATGGGTCTAGGATTCCACGTAACGTAAAATGATAGAAATTTCAATGTTGTTTCACTCATATTAGTGCACAAACAATTTTGTTTATTTTTAGATGTATATATATA
>NNCF01126780.1:933144-986974 GCA_002313205.1 Laupala kohalensis
TTTTTTTTTTTTGAAACTGTAGTAGTGCACTTATTTTAATTGTATGGTTGTTAGGGAGTTCTGTTAAACCAATCCCAGCCAACAATTGTGAAATCACACCGTGAACAACAGAATGGTTGAATTAATCATATATTTTAAGAATAGCCACTAATCATTGAAATGTAATTCTGTACTGTTCATTAATGCACACATATGTACCACATATCAAGGTTGTGAGAACTCACTTTACATTATGTAGTGAAATGTATGGCACGGTATAGCAAATGTTATATCTAAGATGCATGGTTTGATCCAGTATAACTAAGTGATCATAGACGGGAATATTAAGTTATTTCAGGAGAAATAACATTACCTTGTATTATTTAGTTAACATAGTATTTTAAGTAAAAGTATTCGCAACATCTCCTGAATTCCCAATAGTGCATTACCTTTTCGTCACATCCGTGACGAAACTGAAATGAGAGAGACTCATGAGAGATCTTATTTCTTTGCAAATGATTTTGTCGTGTCTTCTTCCAACCTGTTGCGTGGTGATGGCAGTGGAGAGTGGAGTAATCCAGCCAACGAACCGCGACTTGTTGGGAGTGAGGGGTGCGCGAGCGCTAAGTGTCCATGTCAAGCGGGCGATATGAATGGCTTCTCGAAACGCGTTCCTATCACCGCCGCTCTTCTCGCGACGCGTTCGCCTTCCTTAATTAAGTTGTCAGCGCTTCCGCTCTCCTCTCTTTCATCGCTAATACGCCACTTTTTGTTCTTTACGTGAGTCATACACTGAGTAGTGCTTTTTCTATCTTTACGCTGATTCACAACTCTCTTACTTATTTACTTTTATTTGCAACAAAACATGCCAAGCCAATTGAATCATTTATTGAAGTCTTCATTTCCAGCAATATTTCCTTGAAATCAAACATGAGTCCTGTGAATGTTGAATACGTGAGTGAATGTTTCTCCGCGTGAGCTCTGGAGGAATGGACTTGCCGTGGCGAAGGTAATGCGTTCACGTCATGTCCCTGTGACGAGTCTCCCGACCGACCGCCATAGTAACAACATCCCTAGAGGAGAACCGTGCTGACGCCTGCCGTCGCTGCAGCAACGGTGTCTGTCGGCGTATTGGCACAAGCGCCCACCGCAACTATGCCCAAGTGCCTTCTCCCTCACTCTGTCAGCCCCATCCTGTCGCCCGCCATGCCGCTCACGAGAAAGCCTCTTTAATCTTCATCAAATTACCGCTTCTACCTTTGTTGCGTGAAGCAAAGGAGCTCCGCTGCAAAGGGGGCAGAGACGCGCGCAGGGAAATGGGGAAGGAAATCTCGCGTGCTCAAGCACTGTCTTTTGTTAATTACGATTTTTGTTGGAGCACAGATTCGCTCTTCTTCCCTCGGCGCTTCCTGAGCAGTGTAGCCAAAGCAGTGCAGTCAGTCATTGAGTGAGGATTGGTTTGTGAAAAGCTTGATGAGTGCTCCTCGAGCCCTAGCCCCCGCCCTGTTGTCGACACCGCCGTCGTTGCCCATGAGGAAGACGGATTACACACGACCTCTCTCTTGCCTGATTCCTTCTGGCGCCGTAACTGCCCCACGAAACGAAACAACCAGCACTAAAGACGTAGGCACGGAAAGCATAGAAAATCTTCAACAAAATTAAGGCTACTTTTAACACAATATGTCTATTTTGTGGTATAAACAAATTTAGAAATTTCTCCTTAAAATGCTGATATGATGACGTCAGCACAACTAATCTCGTAATATTAATTCTGAATGCCACTGTGGCAAAGTTTTCTGTATTATTTATTTTTACCAATGGTCAATAAGCTAGAATATACATAGGTCTAATATATTACATCATTTGTACACTTTTAATAAACATTATAGACTCCAGCACAGCTGTATCAATCCTCAAGCAATTTTATGAAACTTGCAAAATATATTTACCATTTTAGCTTCATTTTTGAGCGGTGTAATAGGAGGAACGAAGAAAATTCTCAAAAATTTACATTATTAACTCCAATTATTTCAAAAAGATATGTGAATTTCATGTAAAAGTATTGCCTACTATAAGAAGTAGGACATGTCGCCAATTTATTTAATTACATCTACCTGCATTTTGAGTCGTTGCAAAGACTGAAGTTGTACTGAAAATTTATTGTAGATTGTGTGCTCAATGTGCTAGTAGAATCAGTAATTACTTGTTTATGGATTGCTTTGTTTTGAGAAAGTGGAGTATTATATGGTGATGGTTCTCAGTTTCATTCCTTTTTTATAACTGTTCGTTAAGTATTAACTTTTCTTAGGAAGTGATAAAAAAGAATACAGAAGCAAGAAACTACGTCAATGCATGATTACATTGAAAACTTAAACCTACTAAGCATTATGTTATATACAATGAGATTTAATAAGGATAATGATATAACCACACCTCGGAAAATGTTAAATATCTCTTTCTAATGTTCGCTGACTTGTAGTAAACGAATACTACGGAAAAAGTTTCTACAAATCAAAGTAACTTCCATCACTTCCGTGATTTAAAAGGTGGTATGTTATTACAAATAGTTTCCTTCAAAAGGCGCAATGTATTACCATCAATTCTAATAGCAATTATTTAATTTAAATGGCCGGTGAGGTATGAGTTTCATGTCTAAGTCACAATAAGTCCATCTTACTTTACAGGTCTTTTATATATGCAACACAACATCGTTTGAAACTATTAAGGTACTCGTGAATTCTCTAAACTAATTACTTAAACTAATTACAAGTTTGTGAAAATAACGAACAACTACCTTTTAACATCGGTCGAAATTTACATTTATGAACCATCCATTAAAGCTTATAATACACATGAAATGAAATGCAATATTATGTTAAACTACATTTTATTAAATGACGTACTGATGTAAAATCAACAAAACAATAAAAATGTGTAATATGAAGAACGGCGATAAAAAATTAATCTTCAGAAATATGTAATTTAAGTAATCGTCAGAAATTAATCTTCAGAAATATGTAATTTAAATAATCGTCAGAAATTAATCTTCAGAAATATGTAATTTATAGATTATCCATTAGAACTCATTGGATTTTTAATGTGGACCTAAATTTAAGTAAACTAGATATATAATTGTATCTTTCACGTTACCTTATCAGAAGAAAAAATACTGTTAGTTCCTCTTCTTTTGCTCTATGTATATTTAGATTCGGATATTGCATCTAATCTTAGGTTTCTTCATTCTGTGTTGTCCTCATATAAGACAACGTGACACCAATGGGTTCTTTTCTCTAACTAGAATCTCCCTCATCAATATATTTTGCTTAAAACTCTCAAGTAGTGTAAATCAAGTGTTCACCATTAAACAGACCCAGAAGATCACAGAAACAGACCCAACTCAAGTAAAAATTACTTCAACCCTACACATTGTGAGAGGTCGTGCGGAAGACACTCATCTACTTTAAAAGAAGAAAATTAAGTGAAAAGCAACTTATTATTGACACTCTCAAATTAATAAAAATCTTATAAACATCTCAATTTGAATTTTTCATAATTAAATTACTTGCGGAATTGGTCGCTTTCGAGTGGAATCTTAGAGGTCGCGTAGATGACATATGTCGTCCTTTTTCAAAGTAGCAATATTAATTAATATTTATTAATACTTTTTATGTATGACCACCTAAGTAATTGTTTTTTAATCTATAAATTCAATTTGTATACTTAATTGGTACATGAAATACACTTTGCAACAATATTAAAGTACTTAGACTCGGGTAGATGACGTGTGTCATCCAACACTTATTATTGCAGAAATCCAAGAAATAGAGCGGGATAGAGACTAATCAACTATTGAGGTGATGCAATACGTGATTTTTATTGCATACGCACATTATGGATCATCAAATTCACCATTTTAATTATGAAACTCGCTTGATGGCAGGGTAATTTATTTATATTCATTCCTGATATTAATGAATTCCCACAATAACAAAATACGCTCATAAGAATAAATATAGCAATCAACTGATCGTGATTCTTTTAACTACAGTTATACGAGCGTTATTTATCGATAAATCACTAATCCTACGTAGCGAGTTATAGAATCAAACTGCAGCTGCGAGTATATGTCGACAAAGGACGGGAACAAGCAAGTGGTACGAGTGCAGACAGAGAGCATCGCGTTGCAACGAGTGAGAGAGAGAGAGAGAGAGAGGAAACACGTAGATGGAGAGGGGAAGCGCAACGGTGGCGTTTCGCCTCGCAGCACTCGGGTGGCGAGCATTGCTACGCAGCACCTTTTTAACGATACTCCCTCATCCCCATCCCCCGCAGCCACCCTATCTCATTCCTGCCGTAATAGCGTAGTGCCAGGAAGAGAGGTGGAGAAAGAAAAAAAAATCTCCAAGTCGCGACGTTCGGAGCAGTCGAGAGGGCAGAAGGCACGTGGAATCATCGGCGCGTGTCGCCGGTGCAATTTTTCAGGCAGTTTCACGCACTTGCCGCTTGCACCGCCACCGTCGGCACAAATCGACTGGGCGCCGAGCGACTCTGGACGTGTACAAGAGGGGACCAGTCTTTCAGTGTCTTTCAGATTTATTTTGTTATTACCTTCTGTTTGGTTTAAAATTCAAAGTGTTTTTTCTATTTATGCCTAATTTAAATCTTTTTTTTGTTTTTCACGGAACTTGATTAGGTAAACATTGATACAATCAATAATTTAATGGGAAATACTGCCTATCCTCTGAAAAATGTGTGGGCTGAAAATGTAGTGTTCCGGATCACTTTGATACTTCAGTGGCATGTTAAACATTACATCACTGTGACCTAAATGTATTTCGTGTGGAAATGTTAGGTATAATGTATTGCAGTAATGCCATTATTTCATATTTCAAATTTATCATTTCATAGTAAAATAGTGAGGTTTTTTGTCGAAGAATTGTTTTTGTTGTTGTTGTAATTTTTGAAGAAGAAATACTGCGTTGTAACCATTTATACTCCATCGATTGTGCAGTGAAACCTTTACATTTGGAGCTCGAACAGCAGATAAAAGACTGAAAGTTCTTCAGGGTTACAATTTGCCATCCTTCGTTTTTTTTTCGAGCTGTTGTTCTGATTTATCGCGTTCTTTGTTCTCGTCGCAGATGGCGCGAGGGACGTCGCGAACAAGCTCACGCTTCCTTCTTCTCTCCCCTCGGTGAGATGGGCGTGCCTTCAGGACACTCGGCAAGAGACCAGCTGCTACTACACCGGCGAAGAAGGAGGAAATGTGAAGTCACTTCTGCGTGCTTGCTTCTATTCCTTCGCAGCAGCCACAACCGCTTCAACTGCCATGTCCCCCAGCAACGCGACGAGACGCTGCGACGCGCCCATGCCCATCCCCTCCCCTTTCCACGTAAAGTGCTCTCGACGACTCCTAACGACAGCATAACGAAGGTTCGTTACGGAACAGCCTCATCGATATTGGGGAATAACCACTTGAGTCACCTGCCCGTCCCAGAGGCTGCTGCTGCTACTGCATTCTTCCTCCGCTCCGCGAAGACATCGCTGGTCTCTCTCTTATTTTCCGAATTCACTGCTTCTATTGTACTGGAATACATCGCATGCTCCTTGATCGCTTCTGCTTCTGCTCCCCTTTAAAGTAGCTTATCTCTTTCTCTAAATGCGAAATGATGCGAAAATTATGAGGAGAAATGTGTTTTTTTGAAAGATATGATCTAACACATGATGAAGACTCTGTTACGATATAATGAAGTAAAAAAAACGTTATTTAACGATTTCGCATTTCAAACATTCATTAGATTTTTTTAGAATTCTTTATCATATTAGCTCTAAATTTATCTGCTGGAAAAAAATTCATTAAACTTTTTTTCAAGGGATCTGTCAATCTGAAAAGACTTCAAAAAGGCTAAATCAGTAGTGTTCTTGATACTCATGATTCCATGGATTTAGTGCTCAGAAATTGTTTCTTAAAAGGAAAAAAAATAAATCATATATTTATTTAGAGAATAAGCTGTCGTAAAATTCAAATTTGAAGTTTTAAAACAATTTTTTATAGTTTACATCTTGTTTTGAAACTGTTAAATTGCCTCTCATTGAACTTATGACTTATTATTACTCCAATTCAAAGGAACCATTAGAAGAATTTTTACAGCGTACTTTCATAATGTCTTTAAAAGTTTGGTCTACAAAAAGTATTAAATATTTGAAGAAATATTTAGTGACGAAAGAAAAAAATATACAACTCTTGAGAACAGTTAGCCAACTGGTCTCCATATCAGTTTTTATTCCACGTCTCAAGTAATATTAGTTCAACAATGATACTGTTTCAGGAATTTAAAAAGCAGGAATACATGAATGTAATATATGGCGAAGTTTTATACGAACTCAAAACTGCGAACCGTAATTTGAACCACATTTTGTATTATCAAGGAAAAATCTAATTCTATTTCAAATGTATCATAATTTTCTTTTGTGTATAAAATATAAAATTGCAAAATATAAATAAGAGAGTGAAATTGAATTGAATTGAACTGTTAGGTACTAAATTGAAACATTTTAATCGCTGTAAATATTTAGAATGACGAAATAGTGGTTAACATTGTGGATGAATAAAAAACCGAAATTCTTTGTAAGTCTTGTGGTGAAGTGAATTACACACAAAATAATATAAACAGAAGTTATGACTTAAGCACGAAAATTAATATTGTTGCATATATATTTGATTAAGTTCTATCTAATAAAATTTCAATGTACTGTAAATAATAAATTGAGATTTTTTCAATATTAAAAAAAATGCTTCATTATATTCTTCAGTATTGCATGTAAACTTAAAATTTTCTGTTTCTCTTCATCAAACTTTTTGGCTTATTTGCTTTATAAATACTTAGGTGTTAAGGTAATGAATAAATATATCTATTTATCAGCCTAATTATAATATATTAATGACACCCAAGTCTATCTTATACTGGAGAGTACGTAAAGACAAAAGAACTTTAACTTTTCAATAATCCATTTTACGTCAGAATGTGAACTTTATGAATTACACGAAGGGAGGTACATCACAGAGTATTACTTCATTACTTGTACAGATGTAAGAGAAAGGAGAAAATGTAGTAATCATTAAAATTAGTTCGATGAAGACCGTTTAAATAACTCTGTAAAATACCATCTACTATCCGTTGGAATATTTTGCGTGTTTCTGAAGTAACGTATGAGTTAATTTCGGAAAATTGACTTTCTGCATTCATTTAAAATCACTAAATAGTTATGAAGGTATTATTTTAACTTATGCATGAAATGTATAGACTTAAACGTTTGGAATAGAACTAAGATAATAAATTTTTATTCGTATTTTACGAATGTCACCTACCACTTGTTACGAATTGTTAAGAAAAGCTAGTTTTTAGAATCTGTATACAGCTCTGACAAGCAATGATAAGAAATTAATGAAGGGTAGCAGAAACCGAAACTGACACCAATCACAAGATTGCATCCACAGACATGCGTGATTTTAGTTAATTCATAAGGTTTTGCATAATTAAAACAATAAGTCATCACACATGGTTGGGTGACAGATTACATTTTATACGAATGTTTAGGGGAAAGATATGTGTATGAGGAAACGGGTTCAATATACTTCCACAAATATTGGGATAGAGGGAAGGTTTCCATAATTTGTTTAAATGTAATGCTGTCAGGAGACGCATTCATAAAGTGAATCTAAAAGCTTCTCACTAGTTTCGAAAAAGATTGGAAAATGTATCGGGTATGGGTCTTCAAACATGGGCATATTATATTTAGAGTATTGTTGAATGATTTTAGAATCTTAATCTGAAAACATATATTCTCGTGGTGGATTCCCATTTCATGAAAATACATTTCAAATACTACGAGCGCATGAGTTGGGAAAGTGCGATGGCGAGCGCCTAGTGCGATGGACTGATTGCTTGGAGGCCTCATGGGACAGGGGAAAGGGGGAGGGGGCGGCAGTTGTGAGCGCATGTCTCCCTTCAACATCGTCGCCTCGACTCACCGCAGACGAACGTCTCCTCTCCAGAGACTCAATCTCCCTCCACTTGGTCGCTCTGAGGCGACTGTCATAGTTCTTGTCTGCATTACCACTTCACCCATTGAACAATGCTCCTTGATTTTTCTTCTGAAATAGAACATTCTATCAAATTTTCTTTTTCACTTTAAATTCGTCTAGGGTCTCATTTTAATCTAGCGAAATATTCCTTTATTGTGCTAATCTTTCGTTTATCAAATAAAACTCTTGTAACACGCGTTAGTTTATCAAATAAAACTCTTGTTCACTTATATTTACAAATCTCTCTCTATCCCTTTGAAATTCAATACCTAACATTCCTATTATTACATAGTCTTATTCTTCCCTCTCAAAATAGTGGGAAAACGTCGCACCTCATCGAAAATAAATTCAGATCTAAAAAGACTAACTAAATTAATTAATTAATTAAATTTATTGTCAAAAAAGCAGCTACAAACTGAATGACCACGAAAGGGAAATAAATTATCAGTATAAGCAAAAATTAGAGATTTAAAACTTTCAGTCTTTTTACCAGGTTCATTGGTTCGTGTGGAAAAATTACTCTTAATTGTGAATATAATCTATAAAGAGAATTACACATAATGCATACAATAAACTCTTGTGTCGTTTTCTTCATAAACAGACATCAACCTTCGAGTACGAGCCCAGATGAAACATTGTGTTCTGGCTTGATGAAATCTAAAAACGTCCGAGCAGATGAGCGACACTTTTGCATTCTATCGGAAGTAGGCAATCTGTGTTACACTGTGCAACAAGGTGTAGATACGTAAATATTTTGTATTCTTTGTATGTGATATTTTTTGTAATTTGAGTAATATTTGTGTATAATTTTCTTGTCATCTTTAGTTAACTTTCCTTTTTCTTTAAATGTTTTATATTTTCAAGTGTTAATAACAATAAAGGTATACGATTTTTGTATACTTGGCGAGTATTTTCATGTGTGTTGATATTATATACAAAGAATCGTCGACAATTTTGAAGAATTTTAATTTTGTAAATTTATGACCGAATTCCAAGAAATTATAGTTAAAGTAATAAACGTTTTAGAAAAATAAGTTCTTAAAAAGACAAACCATACGAATATGCCAGGTCCCTCAGTACTCCAGTGCAGAAACAGTACGACGCACCGATTTGAAGTTTTATACATTTATGAATTGAAGTTGGGAGGTTTAACATGGGGAAAAATGACTTTCACGTGTACGAAGAGGTACACGTTATTTTGTCAAATAAATATGAGTACATTTTATTGTCAACCAATAACTTGCAATAAATGAAGAATATTTATAAATTTTAATTTTCTCACAAAATCTCTTTATGAGTCAACACAAAAATCTTGAGTAAATGTCTTGAGTAATCGTTCATGCGTACAATTTCAGTATACTTGTAGTTTTCAGTACAATTAATGAAAATTATGAATTTATGTAAATAAGCGAGACACGATTCAAATAATATTACATATATTACTATATTAATATTATATATTACAAATATTAATATATTACAAATAATAATTACATGAAATAAATACAACGAAATATTTATTACAGAAATGGATCATCATAATCATGATGAGCACATTTCACGATAATGAACACTAGAATTTCATCCGTAACTGTACAGAAGCAAAATATTATAGAAACCTTTCAAAATTACAATTCAAACGGTTGAAGTTTTCTTTTATAAATTTTGAAAATAAATAATTTTATTTTCCTGTCAATATCCAATACTCGTACGACACTTCAACACAAATTCACACAATTATTAGTAATTCCAAGAAATAAAAAGAACATACTATAGAAGTAGAACTATTCACGTCATTATTAGCTAGTAGTTATTTTCGTGTCATTAGGTCTTATGAACCGGCATATCTCTCAAACTACTACTAAATAGTGAACAATATTCTTTAATTATCTCTTTCAAACCACTTACATGAAAACTTCCACTTCGTTTTCGTCCTTCATTTATTTCCAAAAACAAGTTAAAACACGTTTTCTAAATTTGAAGAGAGGCTTAATAATTTTCACTCTTAAGTTTTTCTCAGAGAAGTATATTATGGTTTACTACCAATATAATCCGGCTTCGCAGGTGTGTTTTTGTTATGTTACTCTTTAACTTAGCATATGAGTAAATTGTATTTAGGAATGATTTTAAAGACTGTGAAGAAAATTTCTAACTGTGGCAAGAGAATCTTGCAATGAGCGTCCGATTGAAGAGTTCAAACAATGGTGTAGACCATGGAGACAGTTCCTCCTAAGTTTTGATAATTTGTTTGTAAAATTTTATTTCCAATCTGTGAACCTCATAAGAATTACATTTTCTTGAATGGTCTATACATTGCATATGACAAACCTTAACACTAGATATTCAAGGGGATCACAAAAAGAGCGTTAGTGCAAAAATTGAAAACTTGACGCGAGAAAAGTTGCGGGAACTCGACATATAAATACTCGGAGAAAACAAAATAATGTATGAATTTCCTAACGTTTTTTTCTTTTATTTGCAGAGGCATCACTTCCCCGCTTTGCAGAACCAATTCCGAACGTAACGGTGACAATTGGTCGCGATGCTCTGCTAGCCTGTGTGGTGGAAAACCTTCGAGTTTACAAGGTAAGATAACATATTCTTAATCCTAATTAAGATATTTAGTTAAGATATTTAGAATCTAAGAGTTAATATATTAGATATCTATTTAAGATATTTAGTACACAAAAGTTATTTTCCATCCCCGACGAAAATGGATGATTCCTATCGAAATATTTCCGACATTTTGTGATATGGTCCTTCAATTATCCCTTGCATGGGGATGTCTCTCAAGTCTTTCAGAGTCGAGGTCTGGGGAATGGTGTAGGGGTATGGTATGAGGGTAACATCCCTGCGATCAAAGTAAGAATCCCATATTTGATTCACTGCTCGCCGCCATTTTTACCTGACTGAAAGTTATCACATATTTCCTCAACGTGTAGGTTACATGGAAGATTTCGTGATTACATAGCTATTTATAGTACAAATTCATAAATGTGATTCCACTCAAGACGGTATGAACAGTTGAAAATAGTACTAAAGTTCTGTAATCTATTAATTTCTTTCACCAAAGAGAAATGTGGATAAGGTGAACTCCATTGATTTCTTTGTTGTCACTTGTCCTACACATCTACAATTAATATCTGTGGCTCCCGGTAACAAACAGTGCGTTTTGTTACTTCGAGTTCCGGCCGTTTAAAGTTTCCAAAATGTTTTTTTCTGTTATAACCTTGCCATTTAACTTATTTAACCATTTAATATTATTACAGTACTTCATTGAGAAAATAAAAAACTATGTTTTTACATAATAAACTAAAATATTAATAAAGTTTTTTACCATAAAAATGAAGAAAAATTGTTACTTTGCGTTCATCGAGTTTTGATTATTTTATCCAATTTATCTAAATTTTACATTTAGTACACACATGTGGTAGAAAATGTGTACGGGGTTTACCTGTTTATTTCTAACGTATACTTGTTACTTTCTCATATTCATAGTACATAGAAAGTATTGTAATTGCGAAAAAATTCGGAAGGCAGATTTCGATGGAAATATCCGTTTTGACGATCCCTGATTCTGAAAAAATGGTTTTTGGTATAACATCCGTCCGTATGTCTGTCCGCGAGCAGCGATTCTGAGTAAATAGATTAATCAATTTATTTCGCATTTCGTATTTACGGTAGAATTTACTTGTTGTCGATGCACGTACTCTAATTCTGTATACTTCAAAACAAAGGGTACTTCACATCAAGGTCAAAGTACTCCTTTGAATGTTTCTCAAAAACGGCACCAACGATTTTGATTAAATTTTCTGTACTTAAAGTACAATTAGTATGCATTACACCCGCATTAGCGGTACTTTGCTTGAAAGTTTGGTAAAGACACAGTAAAATAATCTTTGCCTGCTACACTTATACATTAGTTTACTGTTTCAAGAAGCTTGTATAATATTTAGCAGTGTAAATCAACCAAGGGGACGAAAAACACACTATTCGTTAACTGAAATGAAAGATGTGATAACGATAAAATACATAGGAAAATATATCAGTTTCTGTCCACAACGAAATTACATTTACATAACACTTTTATGATATTTATATAACTGATATGTCGCTATATGTTTTGAAATAATATTCTGAATATTTATTTTACTTTCAAATTTCAAACAAAAGACAGTAATAAGTTCATCTAGCGACTTTGAGCATGAATAGAACACTGGAAGGCGACAAAAATATATTTACACGCTAGAAATGACCGTTTCACTATAGAATTGCAAACGAAGAAACGTGTATGAGAACGTATGTGCAATGGTTTTGCACTATTAGTTATTAGTCATTAAACGTATAACATGCTGTTAAATGTATACTTGCTGTACAGATTATTCGTTTTTTAGAACTTCTTCGTAACTTTTCACCTCTCGATTCGAAAAGAATTCACATTTTTTATCGTTTAGAGTACTGCGAATGAAACTTAGAAAAAATAAATATATTTTGAGAGATACTCTCGTATTTGCCTGCAAAATATGCAGTTACCTGGTTGTTAGCGGAAGCATCTGATGTAAAAATTAGTTTCGTTAAGATAAACTCGTTTTTACAACAATTCGTTTTTTATGAGTAATTGTTTATTTTTTATCATAAATTAAGTAAAATTATCTTATATTAGTCCATAATTTAATTACAAAAAATGAGGTCATAATTTTAAAAATTCGTAAGAGCTGTGAGAAAATAGAAGAAGGTATTATTAAAAAAATTGTATTAAAGGTTTTGAATTTATATCATATTTGATGAATTTAATGGATTGCTTTTCGAAAATGGAGTTGTTGTTTAAATGGTAATTTTAACACCAATACATAATACACTATCTATAAATGTCCCCAACGCCAAAAAACATATTAAAAACTGACATACAGAATATTATTGATATATTTTGTGAAGAAATGAATTCCCTCTTTTATGTATTCTGAATATCTCGTTAATGTTTCGAAGTGTTGCTCTTATATTGATTTTAATGAGTTAAAATTCATGTAGTAGAACATTTACTGCGGTAATGGCATGCGATAAAAATAAACTAGAAAAGTTTTTTATTATTGTGTGAGTTTATCGTAGGTTTCCTGAATCAAAATTGAGGTGCTTCCTAAACCTTCGAATTTGGCCCCCTTTCAAAAAGTACATTTCCTTCTAACTTAAAATAAATAGGTATTTTCTTCTAACTACGAACTATTATTATTCAATATATATATTTCCATATTCAATACAAATAAAAATTTCTGAACAATATGAAGAGAACTACAATATGAATTTGTCGTTTTTGGTCAATATATCTAGATTGTAACGTTAGTGGACTTTTTTACATTAATATTCAACACCAACTACTCGTTGCTTCCTGAGTATACCGCTACGAAAGTTCTGGCATTTGTTAAAATTTCGAATTTTTGTTTCTTGTAGTAAATATTGTACCAAATTTGATATAAAAGCAAACATCTGCAATTAAAATTATAAAAATATTACGTGACAAAGTCTACGAAACGGGATTTGGAAAATCTTTCACGCGCATAAACAACTTAACTAATAGAGTTGAACAATATATTTGTAGTTAAAACATGAATATATTATAGTACTTACTCAAGAATTATTCAATAAGTATTGCCCTAAATTTTCAACAAGTTAAAAAAGGAGTCTTGAAATCGGTAAGGAATTTGAGTTTCTTTTGCGTTCATCTGATGCAGGTGCGTTGAATGAGTTCATGGCAGTACTGCATAATGCTATTTTATTTCATTTATTTCACGTTTTTTTGTGAATTTATAACTTCATACATTCATATATTATCATTCTATCTGTTGTCGTAAAAACTAATTCCTTTTACGAGTGACTTTTGATTGTTAGATGTGAATGCTTAAAGTCCCTGAGCGTAAATGTAGTTCGCTACAACTAGTGCAGTTGATTCGTGTAATCCCGTCAAGCAACTTCCTAGGTGGTAATCATTTCCTTTGCCCTCGGAAACGGAGTGATACCTATATAGCGAGTCAAATGAACCTTTCTCCAAACTAATTAGATAAATCATGGATTGAGTAAATATAGTCCTGACGTATGCGAAATATTAATTTCAAAGTGCTCCTGACGTTTGCTTCCGGCGGGCGGGTACACAGTTCGAACACGTTCTGTTTACAGTACTACCTCAATCACTCCAATTGCCTCCGTCTCCAGCACCAGAGCCTTCTCTGCTGCGAGTCTCGAATATTTACCGCCTCGAATTTCCGTGGCAACTTCATACCTCGGGCGCTATACGCAACCCTCTGCTAGACCCTTTCGAAACCATTCCGAAAAGTAAACTTCATGATTCAGCACAGACATGACTGCCCCGCGATTTACGATTTAGAGGGATGTATGAATTTTTTTCTATCATAGAATGAAAATGAATCCTATAAAGCCGTTTTAAATAATCAAACCACTTTTTGGTGCTCGATTTAAAAACCATTTGTTGTTACCTGCATTTACCAAACACAAATTTTATTCTCAAAATATTTCACAGAAATTTCTCAAATATTCCATGCTTTCAAGTTACACTCTCAAATTGCGACGACTGTATCTATTATGTTCCTATATTTCCCTTGTACGTACGTACATCGAACTTTACTTCATCGAAATATTTATGCAAAGATAACTCATTTATATGTTGGAACGTCTTTTCTAACCAGTAAATGATATATATGTTAATCACAGCTTTATTCTGTCCCGTGCTGTCGCATTACGATATTTATTAACAATACTGATTTCTATTGTAATTATTTATTAGATGTAACTTAAATTATATAAACAATATAATTAAATTGGCACAGTCGTTTAATTTGTAAAATTTTGCGGTGGTACTCCTTGGGGGAAGATCAGATCTAGCGTAATAGACGTCACAAATGTTATTCATCCTTTTTCAAATGTGTAAAGTAGGGGTGGTGAAATAGTAGACAGAAACTGAGCAATATATGCACACAACATTCACACGTTACACGTCATGACCCTAAGTTTTTGTGCTTATTTGAATGTTATCTTCTATATTCAATTCGAAAAAGGTACGTTATTTGAAAAAATCAGTGAGTGTAAAAAGCTAAATATTCTTGTCCGTGTCAAGAAATAGTAGCTCACTTTCCATATCCGTTTCAAGCCTTGGTCTGCCTTGGTCTGCCTTGGTCTGCCTTGAAGTCTAAGGTTCTGCGTACGAATTCCGGTAAAACATGTGTGTTTTTACAGCGTTTAGCAACGGGATACCCAGACCAGGTGCATTTCAATTGATCCCATCTTCATTATATCCTAATTTAAATACCTCACTTTTGCGTTTGAGTTTACCCAGTCATTCGAAATGTTTTAGACTTAGGTCCGTAAACTAAGGAAATAAGTATCAGAGGACCAGTCTTAATGCTTTAGGCTAAAGAAATAAGAGGCAGAGGAAGTTCTATTGGAAAACGGAATAAAATTTTGTTATTAATGAAAACTATTTTATTCTTGTTATTCTTAAATACAAATTCGTTAAAATGATTCCTTGTGTACTTTTCTGTTGATAAAATAGCTATCGAGAAAAGAAACCTTAATTTGGGATTGCTACAAACAAAATCTGAAGACTTCTCAACATTAATTTCCAATCAAGGATAAGAATAAACTTTATTCCACTTTTTACAGTATCATTTACAACAGGTTAATGGAATAATACCGCCTCTCGGATCCAGCAAATGAAGGCCGACTTGGAGAACATAGCATTAAATAGTCAATATCTTACAATTAATACTTAATTATATTTATTAACAACATGTAGGACTGTGTATGTTAATAGCTGGGAAATAAAATATTAAGATAACTTTAATTTTCCAATCGATCGTACGAAAACCATCTACTTTTACATCGTACTTAAATTAATTTATGTTACAATTAATTGAAAGTGAGATAATGAAAAAATAAAGGTTTCTACGCCTCCTTCAAACCCCTCTCACCTCCCATACCCGTAATTTTAGTATGTACTCCAGGCACGGATAATCGTGCCTTTTTCTTCTAAACTCAATTTTTTTGACAATTACAAACTAATTTTGACTGGTGTTTGAGTATCTTCATAATCATAGAAAATGTCACGGAACTTCAATGTATATTCATTTATATTCAATATTACTATTGTTATTTCTGAGGAGAGAACATACACATGAAACAAATACGAAAAAGATAGAAGATTATTATTTGAATAGTTTATGTTCTCAAGGATATGGTGGATCATCAATCCAATACTTCTCAGTGAATTCTGTCTTTAGATTCGATATGCAACTTGTCCTACTTTCAAAAGCATCATAAGGTCCGACCAGTAGGTATTCAGAAGATATCTTGGATACATTCTTTATTTTCTGCATGTGTCATGTGCCTAGTTGCGCGTTATGAGCGCACTTGTCAGCTGTCTGCGTCAGACGGTGCCGAGAACTCTAGGGAACGAACGGTTCGTAGATGACATTAATGGACGCAGGCAATATTAATTTTCTAGAGGAATATCCATACAAGTTTTTCTAACGTTTTAAAAGCAGAATATTATAAACATTGTATTATAATACGATGGTAGTAAACACAATTTTCTCTTGCTCTCATATTCATGAATTATGTTCTGATTTACATTATTTATGAATGAAAAATATTCGCATTGTTACTACCACACTGGGAGTGAACTGAGTTTACCGAATTTATCGGCAGATATTTCTCAGAATAGGATTACAACTTGTAATCTCGTGAAGTAATTAAAAAAACCTATATTGTGTAAAAATACGTATAGAAATGTTTAAATGAATACATTGCTGTAGCCTTTATAATATCTCGATAGTTCCATTTAATTCTTAAAATTAGACTAAAATAACGTATGTGATGAATTAACAGTCAATTTCAAATCACCCCCATAACTATCGGAAAGTGGTTAAATTGGGCTTTTAATGGGATTAATAGACGTTGTACCATTCCCTGACACCACTCAAAGAAATATGCTACTAAATATCTGGTGTCTTTATTCCACGAAACAAATACTTTATAAAATATATTGCAATTAACACTTTGAATATACATGATATTGAGAGTGTGTTATTGCAATTAATACTATTTTCACAATATTATAGGTTGTGGCAATCTTTTGCAGAGATAGAGATAAAAATAAAAAAATCTTACGAAAACTTGGAATGAAATAAAACTGTTTTATACAGAAGTAATTGTACAATCCATTCTAACTAATATATAAATGCGTAACGCGAAAGTGTGTCTGCCTGTTTGTTACCTGATCACGACAAAATTACAGAACCGATCGTGTTAAAAATTAGCAACGAGATAGTTTAGATGTCCTGGATGAACATAGTCTAACATTTATTTTTGAAATGTGTGATAAGAGAGATAGAAATGGTTTTTGATGTCGATAAAATCGGGAAAAATGCGAGTTATATTGGCTTACGCTGTTAGAGATAGGTGACAACTATGAATGGCAATATCGTTTGCTTCAAAGAGTTCTACAAAAAAGTCCGCGACATCATGTCTTCAAAACTTAACCTAAATGATCATTAAAACATTTTTTTAAATAGAAGGGTTCAATTTTAGAGTAATCTAAGAAGGAAAATATCAATCATAGTCAAACTTAATGGATGATTTGATTTGTGCATTTAACAAAGATAAAAATCACCTTTAAATCGTAAACTTTTGACTAATAGTTTAGATTTTACAAGAATTTTAATGAAATGGTGCAGTCGAATCTTACCTTGGAAGCGAAAGTTCGTCTGGCGCGGCTCACGTGAGATGATGTAGCATATACAGTCAAGTTTTGTATTATTATGAATTTGAAAATTTAGATTGCTTTTCATAGTTTTGAAAATCAGTTAGTAAATGTATTTTGATCTTACAATACAGATTAATTTCTTTTTTTCCTGAGTCAAAGAAGATTAGTCCCAAGCAACGCTGGGTAAGCAGCTAGTCCATATCCATACTTCCATACTAATACATAAACGCGTAACGCGAAAGCTTGTCTGCCTGTTTGTTACTTAATCACGGTTTAACCACTGAACCGAGCGCGATGAAATTTGGCAAGGATATAGTTAAGATGTACAGAATGAACACAAGGTAAGTCTTTTTTTAAAATTCGTGAAAAGAAAGATGCAAAATAATTTTGGCCTAAATTATCGATGTAATCGGAAAAAAGAGAGGTATATCCGCTTACGCCTCCTAAACTATTAGAGATAGGTGATAATTAAGAATGGAAATATTGTTCGCCTCAAAGATTCCTACCAAAAAGTCCCCGACAGCGTACGTCTATCTACAGAGGTTCACCCACATTATTAAAAAAAAACGTTATTAAAAATAGGACTGTTAAAATACGTAAATGTAAGAGAATCATTTAGAAAGGAAAAAATCAATCATCATCAAATTTAATGAATTATTTCCTTCTGCATTTAACAAAGATAAAAACCACCTTTAAATCTTAAAATTTTGACGAATAGTTTAGATTTTACAAGAATTTTAATGAAATGGTGCAGCCTCGTCATGCATCGAAATTCGATCGGCGCTGTTCCCGAAGGATGGTGTAGTGTATGCAGTAAAATTTTGTATTAAATTAGTATTATAAATTTGAAAAATTAGGATGCTGATCACGTTTTCAAGAATCAGCAAGTAAAAGTATTTTGATCTTATAACATAGTCTATAGAATCGTTCATTTTTTCCTGAGTAAAAGAAGATAAGTCTAAGAAAACTCCCGAGCAACGCAAAGGGTAATCAGCTAATAATAAATAAACGATTCTATAGACTGATCAAAATACACAAAATATCGGTACCATACCAAATTTGGTTTGTATCTTAATTATCTTTACTTAAATTATTTTTATATTTAAGATATTCTAGACTTTAACATGCTTTCTATATGACATGTGTTAATACAATTTCTATTTAAACCTCCTCTCTCACTTTTAGCAATTCCAAAATATGTTTCTCTTGCTTAAATGAGAGAAAGTTTTGGGTGTGTATCATAAAAGTAAGAAAATGTAATTTTCGATCTCGTCAAAGCATGACGTCAAAAGCAAAATAGGTAGAGGTTTTGTTTATTTCTCATCTATAACCTACGTAATTAGGAAGGAGTAGTTTATTGAATTAAAAATCGTGGAAATTTTCTTCATGGGTTGTATTTCGAGTAGCTTTTTTCATGAGCGAGCTCTCCCAACAATTTACTGACTCTAGCGTTCCAAAGTAAGTGTAAATGCAGTTTATAAGGCTGGGCGTCCAGTGGAATGGAACTCGCGCGAAGCGAATTTTGCGCGAAATCGTGCAAAGGGAACGCTCCAACGAGAATTGTATGAACAATTTCACCATGTCACTTTCTACTGCGGTTTGCGAGAACTCGGATGAAAGGTCAAGATCCTTTCTTTTAAATTTTCCCGAGCGATGGTCATTAAAAAGTTAACTGTGATTATGCAGTAGATGTCCCTGTGGAACGTACTAATAAATAGAAATTCACTCCTTAAAAGCTATTTTATTTAACATAAATTCACTGAATTGCAATTTGAATTAAACATTCATGCTCGCGACAAATTTAATTAATGACATCTGAGATGACGTGGAAGCTTGTCCTCCAACAAATAACACACAACGAAAATATTTATCTTTCATATCCACGATTTACCCGGGTACATGAATCATGTACAAGTACATAACTTATTTTAACTATTCACTAAACTTGTCATACAGCTTTCTTGTAATCCTGGATATAATTAACTCTGGACAGGCAATAACACGTTAATATAACGTGGACATGAATGAAATTTAGTTATATATATTATACATTCTATGTTCTAAACCTGATACATATATTTCCCCGGATCTTACTTGTATAGTTTATTTTTACTAAGTTAATGCCTTTTATGAAATGCAGTTAATCGAGTAGGTGTATGTTTTGAAAGAAATTTTGAAATGAAGGAAAGTTTCTCAATTTCTGTACAAGTTATCAAATGTTGATTCGGATTGAATGGATTTATTTTGCAGTACTTCCACTTGTTCAGATATAATCGGGTAAAACAAATCGCCTGTAAATTCTCCTGAAATTATACTTGTTTTCTCCATATCAGAGTAGTGTAATCTAGATTCTAGCAAGATATCTTCCTTCTTTTTTTACTTTTTTTTCAAATCATGAAGATGGTGAAACAAACAAGAAGATTCAGATATTCTGGAACAGACAGGACAATTAAGAGAGAAATGAAAGCTCTCGATGCCATGGTATAACTGGTGGAACATGCCAATTATGTTTGCACTTCTATTTTCAACGGTTTTATTTATCTATTAGTTAGAAATAAAACTGTATTTTAGATACATTAGAGTATACCAAGTTCATAAAGACACCTATTTAGTTAAATGTTCGATAGTTGCTATACGATTTGTAATACGTTTCAAAATACCACATCATTTGTTACAATTTATTCCTTCCGTATGAAGTTATTCATAGTCAGAGATAAGTTTCGCATTGTCTTAAATGTGGAAAAAAAATGAAATAGATTTATCGGACCCTTCGATTATCATTAAAAATCCATTTCTTAATTTTTTCTGTGTACATAACATTTACACATCATTTTATCTCGTATTTCCTCCATTAGGTCATGAATATTGTACTTTGTGTTCTTACGATTGCTTTTGAGAAAATAATGTTCCATGATAATTGATATTCTCATAATGAGAACCATTTATGGAATCAGGAATGGAAACAGTAATTTGATGTTAAACATTTCCCTTTGACATTATATAGACGGGTATAAAAATATCAATTGTCGTTACATATTGCTGTCGGAATTCTTGATGTTTCAATTGTTAGAACACATCCAGAACACTGACATTAACAATAGCGTACAATATTTGATTTTTCAGTATCCTACATGTCTAAGTACTCTTAGGTAAACTAAATTGAAGAGCTTCAGGTAAACTAAAGTAAGAGGATTTTTGGTTCAATATACTGCAATCTAGCTATCTAGTCGAATTTAAACACTGTTTGAGACTTTTTCGTAAATATATTATGAAAAATAAACAGGATTTAATTTTAAGTGCTTCATTATACTTCAACGAAGATAACACAAAATTATTGTAATTAAGTATATGTAAGTACATTGTTGTGTCCGTGGCATATCAGTATACTTTCATGATTTAATTGTGTTTGCATTGTTATGTCTTTGTACAACCGTCATGACGACCCTGGTTCGTGTTCTCAGAATCTGTGCAACATTAAGTTCATGGGTTCTAATGACCTCGACGTTGACGAACCCCAAAGCCCCACAAAAAAAAACAAAAAAAATCATTAAGTTACGTTGTCATGACTCACGACATAAAATATGTTCAGTGTGTGTTTGGTCATTCTGTTATTGACATGCAGCACATTTCTCCAGATGGCTGCTTTTTGTTACGTTTTAAATTGTACACATTATATGTTTGTTATGGGAGACTTTAATCATTGGATATCATATTAACAATACTTTGGGTTACTCGGTACGTTTTTCATACACATCAAAATGTGTACTATTGTTCTTATTGCATGCTTTGTATAACATCCACATTATTACCTCTCTGAAGATGGAACAATAAATGTTCCGAAATGTCAGCTAGTACCAATCGTTTGTTTTGTTTGCCAACTCGTGATAAAACCTATCCTTGAATAATATAAAACAGACAAATACAATAAAAATTGTTGTTGTTTTTTGAAAAGTAATACAAGGTAAAATGAAAAATTATTTTCCCCAAAGTGTCTAACTGACAATCCAAAAGTATGGAGAACGTCAATGGGTAAATATAATTCATAACGGATGTGAATCAGAACAGTCGACTTATTTGATGACAGTAAAGGAAGTCCTGAAGATCGTACTCTGAAAAAAGATCATGCGTCACAAATCTTGTATCGTTATTTGGGAAAAGAAATAAAAAAGGAAAGAGAACGAAATATTTTGTCAAATGAAAAAATAATGCCGAAATAATAATAATGATAATAATCCTTCACATAATGAATTTCCAATTAACTTATTAAATGATATATTTCCACAACTCCTTGTCTAGCATCGGATTACCCCCCCCTCCCAAATTATCACACCTTACTGCCTATGACTACCTCCAAGGCTATTTGTTGATCTGTATTTTGCCTTCCTTTTCATTTCGACGTGGTTCTGGAAAGATGAGTTTTCCAAATCAAACATCCAATAGCAACGGTAATAAGATCACTGCCTCATGTACCTTTTCAGATTCTTTTTGAAACCAAAATATCCCATAATGTAGATCTTGCGGTTCATCAGATGCTTAACTGCTAAAATTGCCCAGCTATTTCTTTGCTCCTTTTTCTTCTATTTCGTGTTTCTTCGCTGTTGACTCTGAGAAAAGTTTTTCCTTGAGTCCGTATATCCTCCGCTGCTCTTTCTCGATCAGTCGCCTCAAGGGAGCATTACGCGTCGCGTCCACTTGTTCGACCACGAAGGCATCACCTGCTCTCGGCGACGGTCTCACGGCCACTACCTCATGTTCCATTGCAGTCTACAGACGACGAAACGATTTTAGAGTATGTCACAAAATATTGGATGGATGCTATTCCTCCATAAAAGTTGTAACGACATTATATCGTTGGTAGATTTTAATAATGTATTAACCACAATATGTCTGAATGAAAGAATAAGGAAATACTAAAACTAAGTTTTTCTTATAACGAAGGCAAATGCTTTGTATTAACAAAACCAAATAATTGATTTTGGGCATACATTTTGAAAAAACGTTTCACGAAAAAAGAAGCGTCTACAAATATGGTATTCACAAAAACAATTATTTATTTGTTTTGTGTCTTTGAATTCGACATTTCGTGAAGAGTTGAATTTGTGCATTTGATATTATTCTTCTCTTTCAGTAAACCGATCTGATTATATGAAAAAATTATTTTAATAATCCCAACTTATCGCACATTCGCCCAGTATAATGGAGAATTTGAGTTCAGCCCTCATCTATTTCCAAACACTTCCCATATTGGAAGAAAATAACTTAACGCTTTGAAATTGGTTACAATCAAATTTTGTAAATGAATCACCAAATTAAGGTGTTTCATAAGATATCTTCATCTCAAAACGAATCAATGAAATCAAACTTTCCTGAGGTAGCATTTGCACAAGGACTGACTGCGACGTCTTCTTCAAGCATACCAACTCCCCAAGAAATCCTTCTTCTCTCTCTCTTCCTCGAATCCACGAGTCACTATTCGAAGAAACCACCCAAATTGAAGTTAAAAGCCCCACAGGGAGCATAACCCGCCGTCCGTCGCGTCTGTGGGGCCACAGGGAACTCGGTTCGTAGAAAAGAGGGAGAATTGCATTTGGAATCGATTACATAGACCGAAAAAGTAATGTCATTACATTAGAAGAAGGCCAAGACGAAGATATACTCGCAACCAAAGAAGAAAAAAAAACAAAGTGAAATAGAATCGGCATGAGTGTGATACAGGGAATGGAAGGGAAGAGAGGGAGGGAGAGGTCAGGATGTGCGACGACGAGCGCTTCGACGAAACGAGCGCCTCCGTGCGTCGAATACGTTGCTGATGGTCTCTCGCCTCAACTCCCTCCGAACGAACCTCTGTCGCCCACGAGTCAGTAAACCTCGCTCGTCCTGTGCCTGTCATAAGGAAACCGAGAAGCCTTCGGGAGGAGGGGGATTTCTCGGCTTCGAGTCTCACATACGACACAGAAATCCTTCATGCCGCGCGTTTTGGAGGGAAAGGAAAAGCTGCCTGTGCGGAGTCTTAGGTGTTGAGAGCCGCAAAAGTTTTGCCTCGTGGCTTGACAGTTCGAAAGCAGTTGGTTTCTTGTGACATTCCCTCGGTCGACTTTGGAAAGTAATGATGACAGACTCGCGAGATGAAACTTCAATTGTACTCCAAGCTTTTCTTTAACACAAAAGACTCATTTATCATTATTTTGTGGGTACTACAATTGAAATCTATAAATTGATGTGATTGTATACTTGAAAGTATTATTTACTTAAGTTGTATTACTTATTGTTATTGATGCATTATTACAAACATCGGGAATGAATACATGTTCTAATATCTCAAAATTGGTTTGGAAATGACACGTTTGGCTGCTTTAAACCACCTTTTATTTGAATCATGTTTTGTTTGTTGTTGATTTAAAGAAATACATGCTAAAAATGTGAATCAAATATACTACTGGTAACTTAGGTATAGATATTACTGACACTGTCTTGGTAAGGATTGGAGGAGCTTCAGCAGAGACGTGGATGATAAGAGTAATATGCCACATCCCCTAAATTTTCAGATCTTTTGTATTCTTTTAGTATCTCAATCTCTTCCGAAAGTACCTCACACTTCCATAATTATACCTATCGTTATTTCCGCTCCCTTTCTAATGGACGTTAGTAACCTCGCTGGATATGATGGTGCGAAAAGATCCCTTGGACCGCATTGCTTCGCAATCGCGTTCACTGATTTTGTGGCCTACAGATAAGATCAATTATCTACTGGTGATGTGACGTAGGTTGTCACATTCGTCGCATTGAAAGACGCTCTTGTCCCAGATCCCGAGCACTTCCTTTTTCCCCTCACTTCACGTGATAACACCTGGCAACTCCATAGTGATAGCGGGGATGAATACGACTAAACATAAGCATGCACAATTCATGCAATCCTTGTTAAAGTCTCTAAGCAAATTTTAACTTGATCCATTATGACGAAGCAGCCAGAAACGAGACATGGATTATCGGTCCTGAAAATTTCAATCGTTCCGAACAGTCCCCGATTACGAACAGCGTTATTTCGTTTATCTCATTCACTATTTACGGGTTTTTGTTGCATAGATGCTGTTGTTCATTGTTTATGTGATTTGTTGCTTATGTGATGGGCCAAAGATTTTCCTGGACCTGGAATTTTAAAACGTAGGTGTGAAATTGTTTTGGATCATTATCTGTATTATTAATTTGATTTATTGTCAATGCAGGATAATAACTGAGCACATAATAAACAACTGGCAATTCTCATGGAAGATAAAGTGAGCATCTTCTCTGCGAAATAGAACGCAGTAGAAATAGTAAATATACGATATACTTCAGATATCTTTAATTGTTATTGCATAAAGTCATCATCGCATCCACTTACATATTAGCCACGAAACGCCACTGGGTCCCCCACCCACCAATGTCAGCAAAGCAGAGGCGCAGTACCCCAATCTCTGATATATATTTTTTAAATAATAGAATTAATGGGGGTTTGACTTATTATATTATTGCGCTCTTTTACTTTTAATATCTTATCGATCAATAACGAGGAATACATTTCAATTGGAAATTATTCTTTGAAATAATATATTTGTATTTATCTCATGATATTACATAGTTTTGAAATGAACGCATTAAAATATATTCAATTCTTTAATTATTCAGTATTGTTCTAGTACAATGAAACAAAGTTAATATCTGAAAATATGATTCTCAAGTCTTTGTATGATTTATTTTTAAAACTTATTTTATTTTGTTAACATACAATTTTATTACTCCTCACCCTCGGTGCATCAGAAAATTGGGACATTATGATAACATGTTTTTCGTGATGTAATACCACAACGAAAGAATGTGAAATGTGTTTACAATACATGAAACTATTTGTGTATTAATATTTGTTCATCCGGAAATTTCTAATTAAAATCCACATTTTGTTTTCATTATGCAACATTGTGAATATAAATTTACATACGACGTACATACTGAACAATTTTAAAGCTCCCTTTCATCTTGTGTTGAACAATTCTTTTCCCTAAATTATGATACGAGTTACAAATAACAAAATATTGAATATTTTTCTATGAAGAAACAGATTATCGAAGATCAAATTCAAATATTAAATGTCCTTGTACAGATATAAAATATTTTAATTTTGAAAGTATGCTGATGTAAAAGTGACTGAAGTATAGTCAAACAGAATCACGGAAAAGATATGGAACTTAATCATTGAAATATACTCTAATAAATACCTTAAATTCTTAAGTATTGCAATTGTTATACCTAGCAGAATTGAACGTACTTCCGAATATTGTATTCTAATCGCAGATGTGCTTACAATAGTACCATTCGTTCTCATTGCGTTATTGTCACTCGCATGCACGCCGCCCTGCGGTGTTCAGGTGTTAGCGTTCTAGCTCATCAACGAGCCATCCCGGGTTCAATTCCCAGTGGGACCAGAAAAAAATTGTAGCTTTTCACATTAATGTCCCAGTTAATTTAGCAGTGACTACGGAAAAGCGAACCCTCCTTCTATCCACCTCCTACTTCCGCTAGTACCAATGACTCTAACTATTACTAACTACTTCTACTCCCCTCCACGTGGGCCAAGTTGTTGGTAAATCCAGCTTAGCGGCCCAGCTACTTACAATAACCTACCACCCAACTTCTACCTTCTATCTCTCCATGTAGATAAACTTTAATAGCACGCTACATTTCCCATTTACAAATACGACAATAAAAAAACACACCGTGCTTACAAAACAAGAGACTTCAGACCCTGTGAGGATGTGATATGGGTCACAACCGTGGATTGTCGATATTTTTACGCCAAGGCGAATTTGCATGTCATCGTCACCCTAAAACGAATAGAATATTTCAAGGTATATTTATAGACTTTTCACTATGAAGATTGAAGACAATAATAAATTTAAATAATACCTTTTTAAAAATCTTTTGGAATATAATATGAGTTTTATATAAAAAATTTTAATTTAGTGCTTGTAATATTTCAAAAGACGTCTATCTGCATTATACGCGCATACCATTACATGAAGTAATGAAGTTTCTACAGGATATACACCTTAATATAGATCGAATATATGCGTGAAAATTCCTCTTTCATTCACTGCCCTAGTTGCTTGAAGCACTTTGATTCCATTATCTTCCATTTGATAAACATAAGACAAAAATTAATCGAATGGAACAACAAAACCTGCACATACGGAAGATGAAATAACATTCTTGGGAATGAGTTCTAATGCCAGAAAAAGTAAAAAGTTGATAATAAGAGGGTTCTTACAAACTTCACCTTCCTAATAGAATTCCATCTACTTTATAACTTTCGTATTCTTCATTTTTTAAATTTCATTTATTCTTTTTGGAATAGGTTATGAATGAAAATATAACGACGGCCTGTGTATATATTTATAATCCCCGTCGTGGCCACGGTGTCAGCGTGATTGCTCGTCACCAAGTCATTCCGATACCCGGGCGGGGGAAAGATAAAATTTGTAACTCTTCATATCCATGTCTCAGTTTAAATAGCTGGGATGTATGAAGAGTCGTCTGCGACTGACAACTACAGTTGTAATGCTCGGATACAGTGGTCTGGATCATATCTAGACGCTGTTCCTTCGATCTCGGTAAAAATCACGTCGAGTCTAGTGAGTAAACTCAAATCAAATCGATACCAGAGATTTTCAGTAAAAGTAACTAGAGTAGGATGTTTGTGCTCGAACATTTTGTAATTTCATGAAGAGTCTGTTAATACTTTCTACTGAATTGTGAGCACGTTAAATTGTAGGACTCATAGAACAACGCGATTTCAGTAGAATTAATGTGTTATCGATTTTGTAAATTTTATGTAATGTCTTGGTTGGAACATAAATGGAATTTATTTAAATGAGGGACATCCTTTACTCCTAAATATATGTGTGTGTTCTGAAGAGAAAAGGGTCATCGCAAGATATGTTTCTTATATATATNCAAACATGAAATTTGACAAGCTGATTCCTTTTATATTGTAGACTTCTGCTAGGAAAAGATTTTAGAAAATCATTTCTATCTGGTTAAATTAGAGGTTGGGATGTTTTATGTATGTATGCCACCAGAAATTTGAAGTGCCTGGCAAACAAGCACTGTGAGGGTAAGTCATTACTGTCATAATTAGGGAGACCCCCCAGGGGACTTACATTTAGTAAGTACGTGTTTGGCAAACACGGGGCCCCAAGCTGAGTCTGGCATTACTTTCACTTACTCCTTCCTTTCTCTTTCCTGACCTTCCTTGGTCACCTCTTGTTCTTTTCGGTCCCGACGCTGGTTTATCTTTCATTTTCCTCTTTCTTCTTCTTTTTTAAAAAATGAGATATGTTGATATTTGAGTTTTGAGTTGTAATTAAGGAGAGTTTTTAATGGGTATGCTTGAGTCATTCGGCGAGTCCCAAACGCGGGGCGAGTCATGTTGGCTCTCCCTAGTGCGTAACTGCATTTTCCCTACCTGTACAAGTTTTTAGGGCTCTAATGACCTCGATGTCCACGAGCCGTGAAGCTCCACAAAAAAGGGAGTGAAGAGGGTGGCATGTAAAAACAATTTTAAAAATTCGATATTGGATTCAAATCTAAACTTTTCGGTGCCGTTGAGATGGATAAGAGCGGTCTAGATATTTTTTGAGTTCACAATTAATACGTATTTCAGATAATGTACACCTATCATCCCTGGGGTAGAGGTAGAAATGGTGGACAGGTAGAAATAATAAAAAAGCGACCGTTATTCGCATTTAATGCATCATTTCTAAGAATCTGAAGAGGAGAATCACTCTCTTAATTCCGTAGAAGTGCACGGTCATCCCATATGAGGGAATATATTCGCTTCGGGAAGGAAATGACAATGTGATGAAATGCAAAAATAAACGATCATATTACTTCTGTGATCATAGTTTTCGGGACACATCTGAAAGTAGTAGTGACATTTCTAAAGACGCCTAAGTCCACAATCAGCTCGTAGAAACTCCAGCACCTCTAGGGAAGGGTAAGACATTAAAAAATTACCGAATATGGCAAATACCAATGACGAGTCCATATTTTCGGTGACTCTGAGTTGATAGTGGAATCCCGGTATTGTGTAAGTCTAAATTAAACCCTCATGGAAGAAAGACACCACTAGCACCCCTTGGGGGGTATATAGTTTTATGGATAAGAATAATTGAAAACTAGTTTTGAAGTAAACAAAAATGAAAATTTCATCGGATCTATAGTTTTAGGGTTAATTATATGTTTACACTACCAATGCCGTTAAGTTCAAGATTAGATCACATATAACCACGGTATTCGTAGAGCTGGGCGTGGGAATGGTGAGACGTAAAAATAACCTAAAATGACCGGTATGAGGGCCGAGAGCATGGTATTTATGAACTCTGAGATGAAGAATCGTATTTTCAATGTCATTATGTACCCTTTAGACCACTTGAAGTGCACGATACCTCCAGAGATGGAAGTTGGGAAAGCGTGACATGAAAAACTATGGAAAATGTACGCTAAGAAAGAAAAGCTTTTATGAAAATTCACACTTAAGAGAGTGAAATGAGAAACTTGTGTTTTCTAAAAACTTTTTCTGATTTATGTCATTTAAATTAAGGGATTCAGAATACACACCAATACTATTAAAATATAAACTTCAAAAGATAAAATATTTACTTGATATCAACGGGAATACGAGAAATAATAAATTTGCAGACTTGTCACAAAATCCACGTGAGCAAAGCCGCGGGGACTCAGCTAGTATATATACGAGTATTCATATTTAACATTCGAATATAATACATTTTACTTACGATAAAAGAATTTAATTTCATTCGAAATGTTTTTTATTTATGAATTTTAGTAATTGACAATCAAAACTAATATTATTTCTATAATCCTTTTATGGTCACCGGGTAGAAGAAAGTTCAAAAAATTTTCACGTGATTTTCACCTCGTCTACCATTCCCAACTACGACTCCGGCATGCCATGGTGCTTACGAACAAAGTTAAGTTATTTCTTATTTCTTCGTAAATCATTGTTTTTGCTTCAAGTTAGTTCGTCGTCACCAGTTACTATTATTCATAAAACTAACATCCAAAGTACGTCGAATGTAAAAAAAAAAGACAATTAGTCTTTTAAATAATTTATCTAACAGAACCCGGTATAACTAAGTTACATAAAACAAATCTAAGACTATTAATGTTAACTTCTTTCTTGCTTGTTCACCTTCATGTAACCTGAAAATTAATTAAGAGATGGTGGCGCAAACATATTCTTTTTTACATTTATATTTTATCTATCCATTTTTACTATCCTATATAAGTGTTATAAAAGAATTGTAATCACGAAAAAAAAATCGTGCAATATTTACGGAAATATCCGTTTTGGGTGTCACTTATACCAAAAGTTATTTTCTTCGTGACTGTGCGCATGCAAATCGGTTTTGAAGAAATATTCATTCATACATCGTTACTCAAGCAAAATTAATTTATACTTCGTTATTAGCGTAGTACCTACTTACGGCAAATACGAATTGAATTTTATAAACTTACACGTAAAGAATACTTCATAGGATGACCAATGTACATTTTGTAATATTTTTTAAAATCGCTCCGAATTTTTTGTTTAAATTTTCTTTGTATAAAATGTAATGTGTATACGTATTACATCCTCATAAGCGGTATTTCATTTGAAAGTTTGATATAGAATTATAGTACTAGATAAAGCACAAGTCTCGAATAAGGTTAATCTTCTCCCATCTGCTTTCCTAACGAAATACAGTTTATTAAATATAATGTATAGACAAACAAATCGCCGATGAGTTACATAGTTAGATGTCGTCAATGCTATTCTTAATTAAAATAATATTATTATTTCCTTTTTTAAATTTCTACACCCATCTGTTTTCTCATTGAAATGTATATTCAACTTCGAAATGTTTCCAACGCGAGGGTCGCGCCCTCCGCAACAACGGGGTATCGGGATATAGCCAAGGGTGGCGAATAGTCTTGAACAAATAACAAAATTCTCTTAAATTCTTCAATTCAATGTTGCGGTGATTGCATTCTGTCATTTTCCTGCGTTCTATATTAATATTTTATTACATATTTGCCAATAGTTGTGTTCATTTATATCGAAACTCCACGCATTCCTTCGCACCAAAATACATAGGAAACCTAGGAAATAATAATAACAATAATAAATCTTTATTTAGTTGCTAAATTCAGACCATAGGGTCTTCTGTACCGCCTGATCACGTTAGAAAAAAGAAAAATTCAATTTATACAGAAGTAGAAAAATTAGGGTAACACATTTAAGCCTGGAAAAATACAAAATTAAATGATATTTAAAAATGTAAAATATGTGTACTAAAAAGAGACAAAAATGATTTATTCCAATTATAAAAATTTAACTTAATAATATGTATAACTAATTGTTAATTCATAAAATATATCTAATTACAATATCCCGACCTTGTTCTTTTGAAAGAGAAACATTTTCATTTTCATCTCCCATTTATATGAGTAACCAATGTTTTAGTGATTTTAATTTTAAGTTGATATCTAACGTATATGAACTGTGTTATCTAATGTGCCATAATTATAATAGTCATAAGTTTAAATTTTATTAAAAGAATTGTACAATATCATCATTCCCACGAATAACTGAAATTGTTATAAGTTTACTATGTGTTAATACAAATTTAAGAATGGTAATACAAGAAGGAGGAAATTTAAATGAAGGTGCTTGCTGTTTACATTGTTACAACTTGCTGTTTCATTGTTACTAGTTTTCAATATTTCTTTTAAATACAAAGAAATAAATGGTTCTACAAATGAGTCACCAAGACCATGTTTTGTATCTCTATTTCTGGTTAAATGGCTAATATAAAATTAATTTTTAATTTAAACTAACGCGATATTGTTTAAGTAAAACCTTTCCGACAAGTTTTAGCCAATAAAATGAATACAATATAAAATGACCTCTGAGTTTTAATCCTTCGCGATGAATTAGCATAAATTACAATTTTATGATGTGTAAATTCGTCCATTGGATTTTAAACTATTGTTGTGACGCATTTCAATATTTAGCTTCACAAACAGTTATTTCAATAAATTAGCGAGATTACATTGCATAGCAATGACAAAAACAATACGTTTTCCATTTTCCATGATTATCATAATTGATTTACAACTCTCAGATACCGGAAGATGCATGATAACATAATGATATGGTAAAAAGAACTACGACTCGAAAACATTAGTTGCATCTTGTGTTTTTTTAATTTTTTTAATGCTCAATATCTTGTGTTATTGAGCATAAAAAACAAGTTTATATACATGTATCTCGCCTATCATAAAAATATTTCGAATATGACCTCTTAGGTTCGAATTATTAAAAGGAGAAAAAAAGAAACTACGCACTTCTAACTAGACAAGTATACAATTTATTTATGTGATACAAATGTGAACTAGTGAACCCAGTTTCTAAGGAAAATGCATGAGTCACATTTAGAAGCTCATCACTTCGTGGAGGACAACACAAATCGCATAAAACTAAATGAAGAAAAGTCTAATTCGATTTTCGAAAGACTCTTTTCAAGTCTACAGGATCATCCCTGAAAATTGCATGTCTCAAATTTCGAAGCTGTGGGCCTTAAAGTCACAACACTAGGCAAAAAGAAATAAACGTTTAACGTTCAATTGCATAATGCTCTTGAAACCGCATTGAGAAATGCGTGTATCAAATTTCGAAGCTCTAAGTCTTTTGGTCCGTCTGAAAACAAAAAAACTAAAATGTAAATAGTGTTAAATATAATTCGAATTTTGCTAAAAACTGCTCAGAGATTCACACGAACCAATCTTGGAGAACACGTGCGTCATATTTTAAAATTTTAGAACTTTTTGTGCTAGGCGAGAAAATCAATATATTCTTCAATGTTCAATAAAAATTTTCAAATCGAATTTTGAAACAATTTCTGCGTTGTGCACTTAAGTTCACCCCAAATAAACCGTGTAGAATGTCAATGATTTTTTGTAGTCTTTCTGACCGCCGCGACGTTTTCAAAGAAAATTTTATAAAAAATATTTGTATTGGGTTTCGAAAAAGTCACGTTGTGGTGAACCGGAGCCCACTCTGAAGCAAGTGTTTGCCGAATTGACCTATCCATCTGTCGCTATACCGCAGAGGAACACGCTAACAAACTTACCTTTATATTTATGGATAGCTCTGATCATAATCTACGCATGTAATGTTCAGGTACAGTACATTGATGTATTGCTCCGGTAATCAATTGAACTTTTGATGATTCCTACTTCACATTTAAGAGAGACTGTTTCAATTTTAAGAACGGATGAAAATAAGATAGGTAAAAACTAATTTCTTCAAAGAAAACCTAATTCTATCCCTAATATTATTACTGTAAAATTTAGTATATTCTTAATTATGTTTCTAATTCTTATGTTGAAGAAAAACTGACAATAAATTTAAATTTTGTTTTGATTTTGCGTACTCAACAACACTTAAACTCTTAATAAAACTATAAGGAATTTCCGAACTTCTGTTAGGCGAGACTAAAGAGACTTTGTTAGGCGACACATTAAGTCCTACTCTTCCGTCAGACTATTAGAAACATTTGACAGTATTTCAGAGAAAAAGAAGAAAAGCGGACATTTTGAGCGATAGAGTAAAACCTAGAAAAATTCCAATAAGGATTGAGACTTACTGCCGAACATGAAATTGTATAGACGAACAAAAACCCAGGATCGCATAATTGTGAACTTAGTGAGTTTAAATATAATTAAATTACAGTAATGATTTTATAAAATGATACTTCTACAAATTACAAAACATTATTACTGTGTTGAAATTAATTCTATTTTCTAACATGGAAACACAATCTAGAGCTACTTTCCTTAGGGTGGTGCTTATCTTTAAAGATTTCACACCGTGATGCATTCCTTGCCGATTAGCCATACATTTTTTTTCCGTCTCTGATCGGCAACAGCAGTAGCAGCGGCGCAGACACAAGACAGCGTGAGCTCGACCACGGAGACAGCGGCCAAAAAATCGGAATGACGCAGCTGGCAGGACATGGGCCGCGCTGCCGCTGCCTTTTAATTAATATGAACTATATATCGATCCCCAGCGTCTGCGGACACGAGGAACTGAGTGAGAGACGCGTTTCAGGAGGTTCTGAGAACTGGAGAACAGACAGAAACAAGACTGTTCAGGTGCAGTATACTTCACCTGAATCATATCATATATCCTTTCATATCAGCTTGGAAATTTAAATGTTCATTGTAGAGTTTATTCATGTTTAAGATGTACAGTTCAAACATTTGAAAATAATGAACAATTAAAAACTAGTTCATTCAGATACACACAAGTATATTAAAAGAAAAATCTACTCATTAAATTCTTCTTCTTTGAAGGTGATAATACCAAAGTTTTTGAGAAAAAACAGCGCCAGTAATATTTAAATGACAGATTTGCTACCCAAAAACGTGCAGATCTTCTCTTTACTTATAAGGTGAGAAAACAATGCAAGTAATTTGATGATCTATATCAGTGCTATTTACGTCTATTCTAAGACTAATATTTATTCACAATTCAAATACTTCATTTATATCTCTGATTGTCTTGACTCGTATTTTGATAAATAGGGACTGCGCATGATCTCCCCTCTATCGAGCTAATATCCAGCTTTCACTATAATGTCACTGATATACTATAATATATAATTCACTATTATATATATATATATATATATATATATATATATATATATATATATATATATATATATATATATATATATATATATATANAGACACGTTTAAAACGTCGCAAGTGATGTGGAGAGTTATCATTCGGTAATGACGAACTTTGTTACACCATAATGTTAAAAAATGATAAATTCTAAATATCTAAATGTAATTTGGGATTTCTGGTAAGAAGTAACTTGAAACTTCGCGCACACCGGTAACTAAGGCTCTTGATTACAATTCCTCATTTGAAACCTGTCAGTTTAAATGTAAAAATATAGATCAAAGCTTATATGAAGATATTTTTGGAAAGAAAATTAATTGCCATACCGTCCCAAACCTTTTTATGGATGAAAAATATTTTTTATGTGTATATAGGAGTAACGATGGAGTGGGTAGAAGAGCATTCATGAAGAGAGAGGGAGAGAGAGATCACTGACCTGTTTTCTGAGACCGACCGCTCAGTCCGGGCAGCGTCATTCGAGCGCCTAAGCTCCCAACAACGTGCAGCGGGCTCCATATGAATGTTAAATGCTGTCGAATGGGGTGGGAATTGAGAGTGGAGCTTCATGGGATTACCGAATCCAAGTGCGCCGTTGATGCATAAACAGGCTCGCATTTATTGTGTCCTATTACAAAGAATTATCTCTAGTTTACAATCATCCACCATTAAAACAACAGAAAAAAATATCGGGTTTCAAAAATATTTGACGTGGATCTGCGTCGAAATGGAGTCCGTAGCGATTTGTTGTTTGTTGAGGCATGAAAATATTTCCATCAGATTACGCCCCGTCGATGGTGGGAGGGTGGGGGAAGAGGTACATGCGGTGGCGAGGAGCAGAGAGGGAAGAGAGTTCGATCTCTCATGCGCTTCACTGAATCGTGTTGCTCTGAGCCTCGTATGCTGAGGGGAAGAAAGCCAAATAGCTGGTAGAGGGGAACGGGCAGGAAAGAAGAGCTGCAGCTATTCTGCGTTCAAAATGTAGGAGGAGGAGGAGGAGCAGCTTAAGAAATGCAAAGCATCAATTCATGAAGCAATGCATTATGTTGTTCTGATTACCTTCTATAAAACGAATGTTTTATTTTAAATGTTTTGTATTCATGAAACTATTAGTTGTAGAAAGGAAACCTTCCTACAGAACAGTAGCACGGTGTAATATTGATCGAGTATTCTAAACATCAGTGAAACAGGGACTGATTCAAATTATCATGTTTCATAAATCTCAAACTTTTTTGTTGTTAAGTTTGACTAAACCGAGGTACTATTAAGTATGATGATGACTCAACTTTACTTGAAAAAGAAACCAATAGCTTTATATGAGAGTGTAATATCGTAGGGTTTCAGAATAAACATTATTGCAATCAACTTCTTAAAGAATCGATATGTTGGCAGATAGTAGCTAAGAATGTGTATCTCGGGAATCACCGTTTTTCTTAAAACTATCAAACGAGGTCTCATGCCAGTCCTGAAAGTTGTTCATCACTTGGAAGTACATATTTAGGAAGTGTAGTGGAGACGGCATAGAGCGGTGGCGTCATGAGAAGGAGTACGCAATCGAACTTCCATTTTGTTGAGCAGTGAATTAAATTTATTATTATGGCCACGTAACTAAGACTAATTTATAAATATGCTTAGATAATCATAATGATTTTACTACAAGTTTTAAGTTCAGTAGAGTTTTGTTCGGAGGTAATGATACTCAAAAAATAATTTTCAATTAATTTCGAGTGAACAACACCAATAAATTGTAATTATAGTATTTAAACTACACTTTGAATGTACATAAAAACTCTTTTACTCTATAATTTTCAATGTATGTACGTACATACCATGTTTCTCTCTTTGGGCACTGATTGGAAAGCTGTGCAAAGCATACACGTGCACCTATTTGAAAATTAAATCAATTGTTCACATCCCTCTGGCACGTATCAAAACTGAAGCAAGACGTTTCGTCAGTTTACCAACGTAATTATTTTGTTTCTGTTGTAATGAACAAGTTGGTAATTATCTCATATATAAATGGAACTGTAGTCTGATTTGTACGTACATTCACATATCTGCTTACTTACGCACATAGAACTGAAGAGCGAAACATGAAAAATCATCGAAAATGTTCGCTCAGAAATAATTTACGAAAATCCACCCGTATGAGTGAAATTAGTTTTGGAATTTTGTATGTAAGTGCTATATTTTTAAAGTTGAAAATATTAAAAATCTGTGTTTATATTAGCTGTTTGATATGCGGATCTGGAAGCATAATGAAATAGTGTTGATGCTTGATTTGTTCATTGTTTTGTTTGGT
Source organism: Laupala kohalensis (assembly GCA_002313205.1). Taxonomy (NCBI): domain Eukaryota; kingdom Metazoa; phylum Arthropoda; class Insecta; order Orthoptera; family Trigonidiidae; genus Laupala; species Laupala kohalensis. The sequence continues at coordinate 970,070 of NNCF01126780.1, forward strand.
GTTTTATATGTACTGTGTACAATGAGTCATGTAATCATTATCAATATTTATATTAAGTGTTAACATTGGGCATTGACTAACTTTCGTAGCAATGCTTTATCTAAACATGAAATATTCATGTCCAAAATCAGTTGTGAAAAATTATGTCAAATCCACGACCAACCCCTATACCTAATTCTAGGGAAGGGGATATCTTGTAAAAAAATTAGAAAATCACATGAGTAATGAGTCCAAAGTTTTTGGTATTGCTGAGCTGATAATTACGTCCTGATACAATGAATACTATCAAACTGCCAATATTAATGGAGAACTTCATCATTGGGTATCAATGGCAGTGAGAAAACAAAATCGTAGAGATATTATAAAATCCACGTGAGTAAAGGCGCGGGTACTCGGCTAGTACATCTTATAATTTTAAAATATCATATTCTCATTAATCGACACATTAACGTTAACAATACATAAAACAAGGTTAAAGAACAGACATTCGCTTTGCTCTGGTTCTAATAAAAGAGTGCCTCGTGTCGTATGGAAAACTATCTACTGAGAAGCTAAGAGCACAGATAAAACAGAAACCATTTAGAAGAGCCATCTATTTATAATACTAATATGTTCAACGTCAGTCCTTTTATTTTCACAATTATTACTTGTCTCTAATGTTTCGACAACCAGACTCTTTTAATAATTAATTTCCCTTTTCAGGATTCATACTTTATTGTAATCCATCTTAAATTTCATAACAAATATATATTTAAGTGTGAGCTTCAGGGCTGAGATTAATGTTATTTCAATGCTTATAAATCATTCTAAGTATATTTCGGTATGTCCTACGTATCGCATAAGTCACACCTCATTTTTTGCCTATATTCTTCTTCTCTTTATGTGAATTAAAAATAATATACATATTATTATTATTTCTTCATGACTGTCGATGTTATCGTCAGCTTCATTTGTTAGCCAGTGTAGGTTGCAACCAGCTTCCTCAGGATCACGCTTTTCAATTTCGAACCTTGCGCAGGATGTGAGCGGTTCTCAGTAATGTAATTACTATTATTATTATTACTATTATTATTATTACTATTATTATTATTATTGTTGTTATTACTTAGTTCTCTCAACTTGTGTTTTTTCTCTCAGCAGTGGATTATTAAATCACGTTCTGCTGGGAGGATGAATCTATTTCAGGTCCAAGAACTTTCTGGTAATGTAGGCTGAGGTCAGAAGGACGCTGTGTTGCAATCTACTTATTATATTGGTGTTGATTTTGAATTTTTTAATGGAGTCGACCAGGGATTGGGGTACTAGTCCTAGAGTAGATAAAATGATAGGCACTAAGTGTTAATAACACAGGAAGGAGGACTCACAAAATGAATCAGTAGTATAAAAGATCAGGGGGTTCTTTTATAAACTGGCCATAGTCTGTTTCTTCAATACGAACACAATTTTATTACACATATTAAATCTACATAAACAAAGTTACTTGAAGGATGTTACAATATTTGAAGTTTTAACCCCCCTAATATTTAACATAAAGTTACCCAATTTTACACAGAGTTACGTAATGGTAGAAATACAAAGGTTGAAGCGCATGCAGACTCTAAATCAGATCACCGAGTTTTCGGTGTCTTTTTGCAAATATAAAAAGCTCTAGTAGTGCAACTCAGGCCCCTACTAGATATGGAACGCGATACATGCTTGTTGCGATCTTGATATGGCCCCGTCTTCACTGGGTTGAATGTTAATTGATAATTTGTTGCTTCTGACGAGTGTCCACAATGGAGTACACCTCGCTAGCAAGCTGATAATCTCCTTCACTATGCTGGAAGGTTAAAGTTGAACATAACAACTGATGCGCTGTAACTGGAAAACACAAATTAGAATTGCAGTTTTGAAGTCACACAGTTGAATGTTGCTGATCAGGCAGTATAAATTGCCTTCAATAATTGGGTGACTGAGCCACATTCCAAAAAATAAATTACAACTTTTAAATAAGCGTAGCATTAGGAATGACTGTGCAACGCAGCCATGCGACGTAACTACACCACAAAACAGAGCCGTGGTGCATCTCCGACGATACCTGAAGTTACATAAGTAATTTTGCTCGAAAACACGAGCTTTTATACCGTGCAGAAGCTTCTAGAAGGAGGTAGGAATTACATGAAATAGGTGGGGGGNGTCCTTACGAACTTCTAATGGTTCGTAACACTATGATCACTTCTTGAACATTCCAGAGTTTTTTACTTCAAAGGCTAGTTGTTGGTATTTTGATATTTTTTCGTTCTTTGTTTTTTCTAGATTGTTGTAATTTACGACAGCAAAATCGATGAGATACACTTTTGATTCTTTTCTTTTCCAAAGGTTGTTATCAGGTCTGTTGTGAATTGTTGTTAGGTCAGTGAGAATTCGTCTGTCCCATTACAAAATATTTGCTTTCAAATCGCCTTGAGGTCAGAATATTCAATGTTAAATTGCTGTGTTTTATAAAATCCATTGGCGGCTGTGAAAATTGCATCTACTTTATCAGTGAGTGTACATAACAGTAAATTGTTGACAAATATGAACATTAATGGAAATTTTAATTTTTCTAAAACTTTTTCTTCAAGATTCTCCATAGTAAGATCTTTTATATCTGGAGACAATGACTCTCACATTCGAGTCCCGAACTTTGATTATAAAACTTCTTATTAAACACGAAATTAATGGATTCAAGTGCAAATTTTATTCCGTGACATTTATCCATGAGTAAATTAGTGTGATATTATATTTACTCTCATTTTTGTGTGATAATATCACAAACAAGACCTAATTGTACGTTCGTAAAAAATGATGCAAAATCAAGTGAAAATACATTATTTTTATCCAGATAATATATATCATCCAGTATGTATAGCATCAATTACTTTCTTGAACTCTACGCTATTCTCTACATGATTAGCCTTTACTTAAAATAACATTAAAGAATATATCCAGTTTTAGGTGGCACTATTAGTGTTTGGGATTATTGGTTTATGAGGTACGTTATCTTCAAGAATTTTGGGTACTGCGTAAAATTTTGATACATCTCCTTTGATCGTAATAAATCTGACACCCGCTTCTTTAGATAAATATCCACATTTAATTCCACCCCTTCACTAATTCTTTGATTTGTCTTGGTATTTTCATAGTGAAACCGCTCTTGACAGGAATGTACGTATTAGAATTCTGTAGCTGAGTATTACATTTGTCAAGGTATTTGTTTATTTACAATAACGACAATACTCCTTTAAATGCTTCAGTCTGCATCAAATAATTTCTATGTTTTGAGAAATTGTTCCTTTTCATTTTTCAATTGATCTCCAGATAATTTCCAGCTATTTTTATATCATTTATTGCATTATATAATGATTTCTAATTTTTTTCTTCGTAATATATGGTATAAGATTTTTGTTAGCTTGTAAATTGCGAATAACACTGTCTACCGTTAGCTATTTCTTTCATACGGAACCACAGATTTTAGTCCAAGACTTACAAATTTATAAACATTGTCCGGGATTGTAACATCGGATAAATTTTTGAACCAGGCATCATTGTTTAATACAAATATATTATTGTTGACGTTACTTTTAACCACCAGTGTGTTAGTATTGTTTTAATACTTTTTGTTATTAACACGTGACATTGATATATTCCTTATAATGATCATGATTATACAGAAGTCCTTCCTACTAATAGTCTTTCCTAGAAATGGTCATAAGTTAAGACATAATTTACAAATAGAATAATGAATATCATTGATCTGTAAGTAATCTAAGTTCGACAGAATTAAATTATTATATTTTGACTTACACTTGTCGCTAGTAAATGTAAATTTGTTGTTTTTGTTCATATGACTTGGAAACAATGACAACTATGCATTAAATCAAGTTCGAAACACCGATTTACAAGCAGCATTTTCACCATTAAAATCCTATTTGTATACTTATTGAAGATGTCGGTATCACATTTTATCTTCATGGTGTTGAAGTAACCACTCTTCTAAGATAAAAGTGATTCATTTTAGATCAGAAATATTAATAATTGTAGTTGGAGGTTGTCTCGTACTTCCTTATTAACATAATACAATGAAATTAATTCTGAAACATGTTTTTACAAGGAAATGTTATGTGAATGAAATACATGAATTGAAACAATATATAATTTTTTTCTTCTGATGGTCATTACAATTATTATAAATTATGGAACAGGTAAAATTACAAAGCATTACATACAAAGAATTTTGGTGGTCTATTACCTTCAGCAAAACTCTGACCCCTGTCTAGGTGTACCTGCGTGGTTACCATTTTAATACTCGGTCTTGGTCCTTTTCAAGAGAAATGTTTTAGGTAGGACAATAGATTCCCCTAAAGACTTCGATTTAGTGCTAAGTGATATATTTCTTAACGCTTTCCATTTTTGGAAAAAGAATGAGGATAAAGAATTACTTACATATTCATTCTCAGAGCGTAAGATAGAAAATAAATTTTTGTGAGAGGTTAAAGTAATGGCCGTAGTTCCCATGAGAAACATTATTAAAATGATATTGTTGACGTTTTAATATTGATAATATTAATTTCATAATAAACAATGTGTTACACTTATTCGCTGACGATTACATAGGCATAGAAAAATCAAGGAGATTTATTTATGTTTATACAGTCTTTATTTTTGTTGTTTCGTTTCCATCTCGGTAGACATTACGGGACTTTTCCCTCCTCACATTCGGTTATGTTCTTCATGTATTTCTTTGATTCAGTTCAATTTGTTAATTCATAATATTTTCTTTAAAACTTCTTTTACCTTATGTAATTCCTCTATGTAATTTTCAAATGTATGGTAAGTATTATCATTTTTTATCAAATTTGTGTTCTCCCTGATATTGAAAAACGTCATATTCTGATTTTTTTTAAGGAAATGGATAACTTAGCTTTCTTAAAAGTATAGGAACGCAATAAAAAGTAGGCGGTCGCAAATTAATAATTTGGGGAATAGGTAAAGAGCTCTACAAAGTGTATTCCAAGATTACAACTTACACGAACAACTCCGGCATTATTTTGAATAGATATTTTAGTAAGATTTGGGAGTAATTTTAAGATAGATATTATGATGATCTGATTATGTCAACAATAATTTAGGAAATCTTTGTGTTTTATTATACGTACATTTTAAAATAATGTTTTGAAACACGTAAATTCACCTACACTTTTCTTGTCAGACCCATTTATGAAGGGAAAAATACGTAATGTGGATTAAGTACACAAAAAGTACTTGATTTTTTTAGAATTTAGAGAATATAGCTTTGGAATCTTAAGAAAATCGAGAAAAATGAACGAAGTTAGAAATTTACCAAAAAATATTTTGAAAAATGAACCCATGTGAAAATAAGGGAAGGTAGTGGAGTTGTTGAAAAAACGAATGTAATTAGGTGAAGCGAGGTAAGATGTCATAAATATCAGTACGATCGTGAAATAAATAACGCTGCCATTACACCAACAATGGTGCCTCAACACCGATTGTCCGAGTAAATGAAGAGTTGGAGTCAGGACCCTTCATCTGATTCGCAGACAGCTCATTACCTACCATGAAAACCAGCGGCCGCTCCTGACCGAACTGAGAAAGCCATCTCCACCAGCGGAGACGCTGCTGACGGCGAACACCGCGACCGATCGCCGCCAGACAGCGGAGCCACACAGTCGATAGCGGGAGTTTGGAACATAGTCTACCCCGATGATGCTGCCACCTCATCAGTACTTCAAGAGCGCGGACTCAAAGGACAGAAATCTGCACTCTGAAATTGAGGAGTTAAAATCTTGCATTATGCGGAAGATACTCCTCAAAGAAATTAAGGATTTGACTAGACTCTGAAGAGTCAACAACGATTTTTTAAATTACTAAACAAGTAAGACCCTGCCTACTGGAGGTTGCAGCTTGAAATATTTAAGTACCTACCAACTATTGTGACAAAGAAATGATTAAACAATTCTCTATTGATCGCAATATAAACGAACAACTCAATCCAGAAACGCACTACTGCTGTCTTAAAAATTAATGGTTTTCTTTCATATGAATATGTATTTAGTCGTTCTTAACAGGTAGTTGCTAAACAAAATATTGCAAAGAAAGATTATGTGAAGTAAGCTGCTTACGCTTTTCCGTTACATAGGAATTCCTCGATGGGAGAATTTTCGGAGTTGATAGGTCGGCGGTGCTCGTGAAATGAGTGACAGTAAGTTTTTCAAGTATAACAGTATGTGTAACTTTACTGTTAAATATATCATGTTTCATGTATATAAGTATGGAATTATAACTTCACCGTTTAACAATATGCTTTCGTATATTCTCTAAAACTAATGAATTGTTCTGATATGCGTTAAAATCCATACTGCTAGTGCACATGGATCCTAATGTTGCCATCAACTCCATCTAATCTCCACGTGAATGTGTGAGGCATGGACAAACAACACGTCTACAACGCAGAAGTCGTTAGGTCTATATCCCGCATCATAAAGACTCTTACTATTGCCTGGGAGCTACAGAAAAAAAGAACAAATCAATGTAAACTGTTGTAATTACGATTTTACTCAATTCTTATCTTTTAATTTATCCATCATTTTTTGGTGTTCTAAGTCAGTTATGTTGGAATAAACTATCGTTTCGTCAGAAGAATTATCTCTGGCTGGCATACCCGAATGAATAGTTAAATGTACTCAGTTACTATATTAGTACTTCCAATACTCTAGGAGACTTTCTGACCGCGCACAGATACCAAATTGTACCACAATCTTCAGAGACAACGACCAATACTATGAATGAAAACTCTTTCAGTACCTCATCACCACCAAACACAAAATTGGAAGGAACTTTAAATTCAGTGAAAAACTCAATCTCTCCGCTCATTGAGATGTCACAAACAATTAACATGAAAGTTATAAAGTCAGCAGTAAGTGCACTTAATGGACAACCAGTGCTGATGTCCTGTCCTCAATGACCTAAAAAAAAAAGGATTCTGAGTTAGCTAAAGCCCTAGCGACAGGGTTCTTTTAAAATTAAGCGAGAGATAAGGTGTACATAACAATTGCAATGTATTTTATTAGCTATGTATTTAGTTTTAAGTTAGTGCTAAGTTCATTTTCTATTTATTTTTTTGAAGTTACTGTTAAGTTATTTTTGTATTTATTTGGTTTCTTTTATTAAATCATGGTATTCCACGTGGTCTACCAAAATGAACATGACTATCATTTGCACCGAGTCCATTCTCACTGCTAGAGCTTTGTGGGATCCTCTAACCATCTCCCATGTTGTCATGAGCAGTCTGCAACCGTTTTTTGATAATAAGTTATTTTAAAAATATATCGTTATGTATAATAAATATACACTATTATACATCAGTCATGAGTTTCTTACAAAAGTTGGTCTTGAATTTGTTGGGTTTTGAAAGATCTTGAATATTTTAGGTCGTCATATGTTAACTAATGTTCGTTCTCTTATTGTTTTTCGATGCGGTAAACTATGTCTTCCATTTGAAGTTATTGTTGAAGTATGGTTAAATTTGTGATTAGGAGTAGTCGAGCACTGAAGTAAATACATATACCTGGTTTCGTATCGGTTGTAGTTGATTCCTATTCCGTGGCTTTGTCCATAGTGCTCGAGTGTAAGTAATATGCACGTTTTGTGTATTTTAAGTGTTTCCGTTGTTTGTCAAATATAAAAGACGTATCTTTGAATGTCTTTCTCGCATTAAACCGTAAGAGTTTTCCCGGCTTAGTTCTTCATTAAACAGCATACTGATGTAAAAATTTTCGTTTTGCCAATTAACTAACTTTAACTCATCATTAACTGTCTCACCAAAATTAATTCTCGGCGAAAAAAGCACACACGCAGAGTTCCGGCTTCCACTACCAGATGGCAGAGGAAGATGGAACGTCTAAATTGCACATGTGGCTCAGTCCAAAGGGTCGCAACCAAAGAAAAATGGACCACAACTGGAGCCGAGACCCATACGCAATTATTATTATTAATTATTATTATTAATAATAATAATAATATTATTATTATTAATAATAATAATAATAATATTATTATTATTATTATTACTGTCTACGTCAGTGTTCCCTTGCTTGTTAGGTTATTGTCTGTATTTCATAAATCACAGATATTTTTATGTAAGTTCAGATCATTGGTTATTTGTTTCACTACAATAAGTGTTTGAAGGGAAGCCGAATAGACCGGACAGAAAATGAATCGTTCTTTCCATATATATTGACATGAATTGTCGGTAAAGTGCGTATGAAAATTTCTGCTCAAGAAGTGGAAGGTAGGTTGATGAATCATATTTATTATATATAACTGATTATTTTATTTCATACTTCCCGACACTCTGGAAGGATGCAAAAATTATAATTTTACGCAAATCTAAGACGCTAGGGATTTCGTTTTAGGAACCTTTCGAGGATGCGTTCTCTAACGTCGCAGCCAACGAACAACTTATAATACCATTTCTCCGTGGAATGGAGAACGATGACTTTTGTATTCTATAGTGTTAAAGCGAACTGTTAAAGAACAATTTAGTTTTTAAATGAAGGACAATTGTGAACAGGATTGTTTACTCATAGGGAAACAAGCGCATTGCAAACTGTTTGTGCTCCAAAGATTCTGAAGGGGTGCAAGTCACCCATGTAGAAAGGAAAAATCACCTAAGACAATACAGAAAGATTTTTGAGTTATTTTGGAGATTGTGGAGTGATACACACTTGCCGTTGACTCAAAAAATTGTCATCGACACCGGGGGGCTCCGTTTGGGGAACGACTTTTTTTAAATTCTAGTATTTGTAAATGGGAAATGAAGCGTTATATACATAGAGCGATATGAGGTAGGAGTTGGGTGGAAGGCTATTGTTAGTAGGTAGGTTTACCAACAACTTGGCCCACGTGGAGGGGTTAGTAGGCGTAGTTAGTAATAGTTAGAGTTATTGATGCTAGGAGGAGGTGGATAAAGGCTTTGCTTTTCACTAGTCACAGCTATGTGAACTGGGACATTCATGTGGAGAGCTATAATATTTCTCAATTGAATGCGGGATGACTTGGTGATGAGTTAGAACGCTACTGCTTGTACCACATAGGGGGAACGACTGCTACGCATCTGTCATGTGACCTGACTCCTATAAAAGAGCAGGCTCACATGTAGAGCGTTTCCAATTTCCGATCCTGGGCCAATCGTAGAGAAACCTGCGGGTTACGGAAATACCGTATAGTGTCGGTTGTCTGTGTCGCAGATATCTGTTATAGACTTGCGATGGGATTGGTTTGGTAATCTAAGAGCTTATGGGTGGAGAAGTTCAAATATACAGATGTAAAAATTCCCTAGAGTGTATCGGTTCATTTACTCAGTGATTGTTGTTTCAAAGTACTAAGCAATTTAAAGTTAATCACTAACGTACTAATTTTAATTTCAATGAAATGTACAATAATGTATAATTTGATAATAATTTTTTATGTTATCAGAGGTATATGCGCAAACGAATATAAATTCTATTGTTTTGTTAATATTCTAATTCTAATTTAATATAATTGTCTTTTTTTGTTTCCCCGTGGATTCGATGTGGTTGCACCGGAAATACCTCGAGGGAAGCGCGATAACACGAAGAGTGGCATTTTGTCGAGGCGTTATTGCTCGCTCCTCGCTCTTCGTACTCGGCGGTCTGGTTGTACGTGGGAGGCGACATATGGGATGTAAAACTGGTGGACCAATCTGGAGCCCTTGTAATCAGGAATCTGGACCGTTCTTTACACTTTCCTATTTGTGTAATTTACTTGGTTAATTCACAAATCACTTACACAGTGCCGTCTTTCATTACAAATATTTATTTTATATATGCGAATAATGTATATTTGTAACAGCATACTAGCGTTGCACTGAAGGTATCTAAATTCAATGTCCTTTTTCTGTCCTTTTTCTGTTCGCAGTTGATGATTGTAAATTACGCTCCCGAGTTATATTGACGAGAACGTGCGTGATAAAAAGTTGCTCATTTTCTATTTGATCATGTCATTTTCGAGGTCTTGATTGTATATAAAAACAAAAAAGTCTCAATAACCGACATGAATTGAGGGACTATTCTTAATATTTGTTGTGCAAAGTCAAGCACAAGTGTGGGACAAAAATTCCTAGTAGCTTTAAAGTCGACTAGCTTAATCCCGTGCGGGTTAATTCCACGGGAAAATCAATGAAACTAACATTCTGTACGATAACATGAACGATTAATTTGATTAAGATCTTCTCCACTCATCCACTATCTGTTACTTGTAAAGAGGGTAACTAACGAAATTTCATCAAACCAATCGGTAGAACTAGCGCCATTCTCCACGCATATCCATTCGGTAGGGTGATGCCAGGTAGCAAATCTTTCAATTTAGACATTTTTGCAAGAATGAGTTACAAAGCGCTTTCGAAAGATAAGAATAAAAGGGACAATGACACAGTTTGTTAACAAAACACCACATACTGCCATGCCAAATGTTATAACGCAGGCTTATGTATCATCGAGTAATGGACCAAAAATAGAAGAAACTCGAAGAAAATATTAATTGAAAAGTAATAATAAAGGAGATTCCAAAAACAGCAATATCGTAACACCAAACACTGTTATCAATTTTTTTTCATCCAAATTGTAGACTACGTCTCGTGTGGCGTTACCATAGTAGAAAACATTTCGTAATATTTAGGTTTTCGGGTTCTTTATTTCTTTTCTTCATTTCTGCTTTGAGATATAATTTTTATACTTAGTTTCAAGATATAGAACAATTTTTTATAATGAGGTAATTAATGTAATGAAAAAAGCTACTTATCCTTTAGGTTATTCAGTTTTTTAAATATCAGTTTATTGGTAACCTCCTTGTCGTCCATACTTGAAGTCACTCGTCACGATACTGCTTATTCGCTCAAATATCGTCCGGTGGAAGTCACCTGTCTAGTAGCGGAGTTATCCAATGGATACAGCGCAATGAAAGACAATCGAACGTTACCTTTTTTCTTTTTTTTTGGTGGGGCTTTAGGGCTCGTCAACAAACGTTACCTGATGGATTAGTTATCCGAGTAGGTCGATGAGAACTCTAGTGAAAGACGCTATTAGCAATATGTTTCCTTGTATAATATGGAAGATACTACTTTCCCCCAATCTGCTAGTTGTACTCGAAAGTAAATTTCACTCGGCTTCAATTTAGCACTAAACAAGCAGGACCTCAGGTTGTAAATAGTATATGATAATCCATAATGGAGCATAACGTATTTCCTATGAATAGTGGCTATAACCCCCAGGGGACTTACATCTAGTAAGTACGTGTTTGGAACACACGGGGCCGAAAGCTGAGTCTGGCATTACTTCCACTTACTTGTGCTAGACTCCTTCATTTCTCTTTCCTGATCTTGCTTGGTCACCTCTTGTTCTTTTCGATCCCAACGCTAGGGTATCTTTCATTTTCCTCTTTCTTCTCTCTCTCTCTCTCTTTTAATGATATATGTAATGAGTTGAGATATATTGATATTTGAGTTTTTGAGTTGTTATTCAGGAGGGTTTTTTGTGAGTATGGTTGAGTCATTCGGCAAGTCCCAAACGCAGGGAGAGTCATGTTGGCTCTCCCTAGTGCGTAACTGCATTTTCCCTACCTGTACAAGTTTTTAGGGCTCTAATGACCTCAATGTCGACGAGCCGTAAAGTCCCACAAAATAATAATAATAAAATAATGCATATACTAGCATGGTCAGACGCATCTGTGTTACATCGTTTTTACTTTCTCATATACGTAGTATTTAGAAAGTATTGTATTCGTGAAAAAAACCGAAAACGAGATTTTTACGGAAATTTACGGTAGAATTTACTTGTTGTCGATGCAAGTCCTCTAATATTTTTAAAACTTTAAAACAAAGTGTATGTCACATGAAGGTTAAAGTACTCTTTTGAATGTTTCTCAAAAACGGCTACAACGATTTTGCTTAAATTTTCTGTACGTAAAATACAATTAATGTGCATTATATCTGTATAAGCGGTATTTCGCATGAAAGTTTGGAATAGACGCAGCAAAATAATTTCAGTCTGTTACACGCACGCATTAGTTTACTGTTTCAAAAAGCTTGAATAATATTTAGCAGTGTAAATGGACCAAGCATACGTAGAATACATTTTTTGTAAAAACTAAAATATGCCGACTAAAATGTTAGTTATAGTTCATTACTTTATCATATAAATTTTTTAAATAATGTGTTTTTTTACACTTTGTTGAATGTAATGTTCACGTCGCGTAGCTTTAATTTTACCAATGATGTGAATCCAAAGAGTATATGTTTGTAGATGTGTCATTTTGATATGTTATTTTTTGAAAGGAGAACAGAGGAATGCCTGTATCTTATATTTCTCTTGGTATCGCGAACCTTCCACCCACGCGACCTCTACGCACTACTCGTAACCTCTCATCCGATGATGCTGCATCTTTTCAGTGCGTTAGCTTACGTATCATATGTATCTACTGCTTCTTTTGCAGGATGCTGTTGTTCAATTGTGCATGGTGTGTGTCATACATATATTTTCGTGCATATTATTTGATGCGTGAGGATGTTATTTTATATTATTTCTTATATTTTGAAGAATTAACTAGTTTGTCTTTTTTTTGTCTTGATGGTAACTTGTGATGAAATATCTTTTTGTTTATTTTTTATGTTTTAATTCAGTGTTTTATAGCAGTGTCAATCGTTAAAAATAATATCATTGTAAATAATGTATTTCAACACTTACTTAATTTCAATCGCACAGAAATTAACTAGTTTTTAATTAAATTATTTAAGAATATTGATGTTCTACTTACTTTGTTCTCGCGTTAATAATATCCTAATTATCTTTGTAATTATTTATAAATATATCTTTTGAAACACAATATAAATCTTACTGATCTTATCTCCCCCCAAAACGCGAGAACAGAATTTGTATATTAGAGATTCTTTTATATAAATGATAGTAAAAGTATTTCGTTAATAAACTTTTGAAATAGAGTAAAATAAAAACGACCAAAATGTAGAGTAAAATGTTAAAAACAATCCTCTCATAATACAATGCTTTAATATCGCTCTGTAGAGCAGACTAAAACAAGTATAGAGAAAGTATGTGCAATGGTATTGCACCACTAGTTACTTTCATATTGTAGTATATAGAAAGTTTCGTAATCGTAAAAATATTCGAAAGAGAGATTTTGACAGAAATATCCATTTTGGCGATCCCTGATTTTGAAAATGTAATTTGGCTTAACGTCCGTCCTTCTGTCCGTCTGTGCGCAGCGATTCTGAGTATATGGATGAACCAATTTAATTTGCATTTCGTATTTACGGTAGAATTTAATTGTTGTCGATGCACGTGCTCTATTTTCTTTTTTACTTAAAAACAAAGGGTACTTCACATGAAGGTCAAAGTACTCTTTTGAATGTTTCTCAAAAAGGCACCAACAATTTTGCTTAAATTTTCTGTACGTAATATACAATTAGTGTGCATTACTTCCGAATAAGCGGTATTTCGCTTGAAGTATTTCCTGATACATTAGTTTACTGTTTCGGGAAGCTTGAATAATATTTAGAAGTGTAAATGGACCAAGCAGTACACTTTTTGTAAACTGAAATGAAAGATATGATAATAAAAAAATACATAGGAGGACAGCGAACGCACTTCAGATACGAAAATACTTCAATTTCTGTATACAGCAAAAATACAATTGCGTTACACTTTTACGATGATAAGAATGATACGTCGCTATGTGTATTGAAATAATATTCTGAATGTTTATTTTCCTTTCAAATTTCAAATAAAAGACAGTAAATAAAGGACAAATAAAAGGTAAATTTCAAAGTTCATCTAGAGACTATGAGCATGAACAGAGCACCGGAAGACTACCAAAATATAAAGGACCACGCCAGAAATGACCCTTTCATTATAGAATCTTTTCATTCTATGCTGCAGACGTAGAAACGTATATGATAAAGTAAGTGCAATGATTTTGCACTACTTGTTTAAATAAGTAAGTCAGGTAGCGTCTTTTCTTTTTGTAATTTTTTAAATTCTATTATCTCAGATGGAAAAGATGGAAGATAAAGTAATACAAAATGAAACTGAAACACATTTTGATGCTCTAACGTATAATACTTCATTTGCGTGCTTTTCTCCGTCCGGTTACGCAGAATAGTAAGGAAAACTCTAGGGGATATTTGTGTATGATTGCATACGATGACTGCATATAATATGTGGCACTAATGACGATTTAGTTTACTTAGCTAGATATCAGTATAGCTGAGTGAGACCGAGTATGACATGGCATTTATGACATTGATGTTTACAACGATTTATAGATAGATTGCGCATAGCTCGGCAGACACACAAAGCCACGTATATATTTACGAAGGTACGTGTAGGTGTCGAAGATACAAATGTAACGAAAGACGACAAGCAGTCAACAAATGTAAAACTATTTATTGATAGTTTCGGATTTAATACTTTGCATTACTCAGTTTCGGTTGGAAAACAAAGTTATCCGTATGCGTATGGGATACATTTAAGCACCACCGTTTTTTATTGATTAATTGACTTAAGCACCAACGATCGTACATGTCGGGAGCTAGTATTTATTATTCTTAACTTTCAATAACTATACATAATGTTTTGTTCATGTTACAAATTTTGTTTACTTACTTCACTCGTTGATACATTTTAGTTACTGGACTTCTTATCGCGTTTCAGTGCTCAGTACGGGAAAGTGAGTGCGAATCACAGCTTTTATTATGAAGTAAACGCTGTAAGGTTATCGATTACTTTAATTTAAAATGTATGGAAAATGAATAATGTCATTCATGACTCACAACTTCCGAGGACCTACTCGTGGAGGAATATTTGCATCGTCTGCAAGGAGGTTAAAATTGCATCCAACACGTAGGCCCGTGGAAACCGGGTACAAGTGCTCCGAGCATAGGGAGTCACCTGAGATCACTTCTCCCGTGTAGAGGATGTGATCCGGGTTCACCGGAACAGGTTAGGTGGTTGTTGTGTACGGGTTTCGGAAGTCCAGGTGGGTGGTGAACTGGACAACATACCTACGACCGTAGGAGGAAGTCTCTGGTTCGAATCTAGGTCCGTCAAAATTTTCAATTGGTCGTAGATGATACAATATCCTTCATACTCAGTCACAGTTCCGTATATTCTAAACAATCATAATTATGGACAGCAATCGATTTTAAGGAACAATTTTTTGTTAAAAACGATAATAAATCTCTTTCTCCCCTCACAGTTTTTTGTCTCATTACGACGACATTCACGTGTAAAAAAGAATTTAATATAGGATTAAATTTTAAAGACAACTTACCAATCATCATTAATTCCAGAGAAAATACGTTCAACTGGCACAAAATTTATATTTCTGAAAAACAAACGAATTTTTACAAACACCTACTTATATACCTTATTTCCACAAAAGAAGTTATTTTCTCCTGTTATAGGAATGGTGAATACTTTCTTCTGAACAGTTACAGTTACAAAATCACTCACCACTGGACTAAACTGTTGATTGACGTTAGATACTGCCCCACCATGCTATTTATTCATTCAGTAACTATTTAGTTAATAAGAGTTCATAGTCCTAGTTTAAAATTAATTTACGGCTCCTCATATCTTAGTAGACAAATGCAATATTTTTATTATATACTACACATAAAATCGGAATGTTCTCTTTTGGAATCATGACAAATCCTCAGTTACCTAAAATGCTTTCATTTTGCAATAAAACTCTTTGAGTCAATCTTTTGATCAACTAATGGTTGGTAACTTACTTATGTTATTCACAATTGACTAACAAAATATCAATGCTATTTTTGTGTTTTATTTTTTGTCTAGTAGACATCTAAATTATGGAGTATTCCACTTTTAATAACCTTCTTGACAACACTCAGTGAAATTAAATCAGACTCCATGCTGAAATGCAAACGCTTTATTTAATGAAAATATATGACCTTTACGCTATTTCTAAAGTAAGAGCCACTATTACATTAATGAATAAAACGTAGCCATGTTTGAAGAATATGAATTTTTAAGGACAGTAGTAATTACAATAAATAGTATGTGCTTCCAGATTCTTCATACATTTAGTATGATTAATACAACATACTCAAAGAATTGATGGAACGTCATAAAATAAAAAATGTATATAGATAATGACATTTAGCTACTTTGTATTTGATAAGGAAGTTGATTATAATAGTTTTTTTAATTTCAGGTTGCGTGGGTTCGCGTGGACACGCAGACTATTTTGTCTATTCACCACAATGTCATTACTCAGAATCCACGCATCCACCTGTCGTACAATGACCACCGATCTTGGTTCTTGCATATAAAAAATGTGCAAGAAGCTGATCGAGGTTGGTACATGTGCCAGGTCAATACAGATCCCATGCGCAGCCGACAAGGATACCTGCAAGTTGTCGGTAAGTCATATAGACTCATTAATACACCAACAGAAGGAAATAAACAGTGGACTTTTATCATTGTATCAATGAAGGCAAAGAAATAAATTATTTGTCTTCTATTCGGTTTTCATCCTACTACTTATAGTTTAGTCATCCAGTTCTCATCTACCTAAAAAGTAAAGGAGAAGCTCCGATTTTTTAACTTACTTTTTAAGGGATGAAGATAGTGAATTTGAAATTTTCGGTTCTAGTCCGAAATCAACCCAAAGGAATGTCGGTTTTTGCTAAAAGTAACGAAAACCTCTTTCTCCTCCCTATGTATTCTCTCTCTATAAGATGACATAAACATTATATATATATATATATATATATATATATATATATATATAGAGAGAGAGAGACACTAA
>NNCF01126780.1:987545-1000936 GCA_002313205.1 Laupala kohalensis
TATATATATATATATATATACTAAAATCGAACAACCGGATGAAAGCCATAAGCCATGTGGAACATTGTTTAAAATTACACGTCAACTTCTGAAAATTGCGAAGAAAATATTTCTCTTCTAAACAGCAAAATCGTATCATATTCTCAGGATATCGTTGTTTCATTCTTACTTCTCAAAAGTAGGTAAAATAACGCACTCCATAAATATATCCAAATCAATGTCCTCCAATTATATCTACCCATGTACCTAATTCTATGTTCACTTCTGAGACTAACGCCAGTGAAGTCATGAGAATCATCAGCTCATTATAAAACAAATTTTCAACAGGCATAGATTATATATCAGAGTTTATTGTTAAATTTTCGTCCCACGATATATTAAATCCACTCATAAATATTAATAGTTATTTATCGGCAGGGGTGTTTCCTAACATATTTAAGAGAGCTCAGTGAAACCTTTTCACAAGAAAGAAAACAAACTTAATATTGGAAATTACTGACCAATATCTGTACTACAAACTTTCTCAAAAATCCTAGAAAAATTGTTCTATAAGCGTCTCCTAGATTTTTTATTAAAAAATAACAATATCTCTGATGATCAACACGGTTTTAGGAAATCCTTTTCCACTATAGCCATATTTTCTTTCTTAAACGATGTTACCACATCTCTTAACCATGGAGAAAATCCTTAAGTTCTTTTTCTTGACTTATCCAAAGCATTCGATGTCATCGATCACAAAATTCTCCTTTCCAAATTGCATTCTTTAGACATTCGTGTACTTCCACATTTCATAACTTTTTATTTAAAAGATAGATGTCAACAGGTCCAAATATCCTATACTAAAAATAAAACACTTCAGGGTTTTCTTTCAAAAAAACAACAACAAACACTTACTTGCGGAGTACAACAAGATTCAATTCTCAGTCCTATACTCTTTTTATTGTATATGAACGACATGTCATCATCCACATCAGATTGCAAAATGGTTATTTTTGCTGATGACACTAATTTACTATGTAGACACGCCAACGCTCAAAATGTTTTGTCTAACTTTTCGACTTGATTCCATGCAAATCGTTTCATTGTAAACACTGACAAAACAGTGTCGATGTCATTTCACAATAGTATCACAAAATCTTTACCCCAGGTTTCTCTTTCTTTAAACGGAACACAATTAAAAACTGTTACGAATACAAAATTCTTAGGTCTCCATATTCAAGACAACCTCAAATGGAATTGTCACATTGACAATCTTAATTCCCAATTAAGCAAATTGTGTTACGCATTCCGAATCTTAGTTAACGTAGTTAGTCCACGTATATCCCATTGCGTATATTTTGCAAACGTTTACTCCCATTTATCTAACGGCATTACCTTTTGGGGCAATTCCGGTCAGAGTATTCTAACTTTCAGTATTCAGAAGAGGATAGTTCGGATAATTTGTAAATCTCACCCCCGAAAATCTTGTAAACCTTTAATCAAGGAATTAAATATCTCAACACTTCCCTGCATTTATATTTATGAAACGGTCGTGTTTGTTAAGACTGAATTACTGATGTGTCACCCTTGCTTCATACGAAACAGTCTCGTTCACGAACACAATACT
Source organism: Laupala kohalensis (assembly GCA_002313205.1). Taxonomy (NCBI): domain Eukaryota; kingdom Metazoa; phylum Arthropoda; class Insecta; order Orthoptera; family Trigonidiidae; genus Laupala; species Laupala kohalensis. The sequence continues at coordinate 989,152 of NNCF01126780.1, forward strand.
CGCAATAGTACTAATATTCATCGCCCTAGAGTGTCAACCTCTCTTCGCCAAAAAGAACCATATCATTCGGGAAACGTTCTATATGGTTCCCTGCCCAAGAATATAAAATATATTATAAAATTGAATATCTTCAAATCCGCGGTTGAAAACTACCTCCTGCACTAGTGTTTCTACAATGTAAAAGAATTTATTGATTTTAATAAAAGTTAAATCCGTTTTGTACTTTATCACGCCATTGCTGTAGTAAGTTTAAAATAACTTATAACAATTAAAAAAAACCATTTTCTTGCATGATTGTTGTGTCTTATGATTCATATTAATTTAGTTTTATGAGTCCTCAACTTTGGCACGGTTGTGTACATAAATTCTGTAGCCCCATCGTGGCCCGGGTTTTTCTCCGTTTTTCCTTCGGGTAGAGGTGGATTTCTTATACAGGTTCTCTAGGTTTTGTCTAGGGGATTGTTTATTGTAATAGTAAATCGTGAATTTAGTGTTATTTCAATTCTTATTATTTTTAAAAACTATACTCAGAATATTTTATAGTTCGAAAATAATTTGTACATATAAAATAAATTTTTTTGTGTTAAATTACAAATATATTGACATTCTATAACTCGCAACTAACTTTTTATCTTATCTAGGAATTTTTGCTGATATTTTTTAATTCGCCTCTGCCTTAGGGCCCTTGAAAGGAATTGATGGGATGGTCCCTTGCTTGATTCCGGAGAGTAAATTAGTTTGTTGTCCTCCTCGTGTTCATACGCAGTTTGTACTGCTTTGTTGACAATAAATTTATTATTATTATTATTATTATTATTATGAGTCTAAAACGTTAAGACGACGTTACAGTCCGACAAATTATTATATATTCGAGACTAAATCAATTAAATGAACAAATCTGTCAGATTAACGCAATTTTATCGTTATCTACTGTACTTTATTACTACTAAAAACACCTTTTTTGTCCGGTTATCAAAATGGGTAATACTTTTGTCTTGCATGGTTTCGTTATTAAATCACTCATTACTTGTCTGAATTGCAAGATCACGTGAACAGCTGTATTTTATATTCATTAAGTAATGTGTACGGAGGAAATTATTCATTCGAGTAGTTTTGAAAATGTCTGACTATTTTCCTCTTATATTCATTTTCATATTTATTTTGTAAGGGTTCTAAATCATTGGACAAAATTATTAGCCCGATGTACACCAACACTAATAGTCGTTTCATAGTCTTGAATATTTGCTATTATCTTTGCTTTACTTCATTTATCGTATTTCTTTGTTTTCAATTAGATAATCTCCTATTATCTTCTAGTTTCTGACTTTCTCTCTCTTTACTTTCATTGACGCATACTTCTTTGATCCCAACTCTTCTTGTCGCTGAAGGGATAAACGGAGCTATCTTATATTTTCCAAACCAAAAATGTTATGGGTGATTTCTTCTTACCATACATTAAGTTTGGCATAGTTAATTAACAGGGGCATTCGAGGCTGAATCTTTGAACAAACATTTGACATAATATAAACGTAGGCTTTCTCTGCCGGAGTCAGTATGAACTTGTTTGTCCGGGACAAACCGCGTCTTAGTTAAAACTACCAACGTTTCGGCCTTCATACTGTGGCCTTCTCCCGGGCAATGTCAGAGTCGTACAGACGTAAGTTGCTGTCGTCATATAACAGCTCCTTCAAGAAGTACCATTAAAACAGTTGATCTCACACTAGTTTAAATACGTACACAATATTAATTACAGCGTTACCCCTCAGGGAGTGTCATGGTATCTCACGCTTCTATTTTTCTCGAATACATGTGATTATCTTGATCCTTCTGGGTTATTCTGTACCTTTCCTTCATCACGATTCTAATTTCCTCAGTAAGTAAAGCATTTCTTACATTTTAGACACTTCCGTGTGAACAAAGTCATTCATGATCAGATGCGCATACAAAATACCACATCAAAACTAAATTTCACAATCTAGAAGACTTCTTCAAAATATTGTGTGTTTTTTTCTGCCAATCTCCAATGTTTATAGATTGTAAGTTATAACTGTAAGATATTTTCTAAAGAAAATTCTCGAGAAAAACAATTCCGAAATTGCAAAATACACATTTCCACTTTTGTCACTGAATGCTCCGGTGTTGAGCGTTCACTTGTCGGAAACACAAGTGAAAACACGAGATTGGAAGTCCGTGGCGCTGACAGATGAGGGGCGCAGCGCGCACCTGCTGTTGCTCCCCTACCTGTCCGGAAGAATCGAGCCATCGATACGCCATTATCGAAGCCATCGCCAGCGATGCAATGGCTGGGAGGTAATGAAGGCAGCCACGGACCGAAGGGCGGAGGAGCGGAGCAGAAGAGGAGCGTCCACTACGTGGCGTGGCGCGGCGCGGCGCATTGTCTCTGCGCGATAGCGTGGAGATAGATAGCGCTTCGCCCCACGCTCTTCTACGCTCCCTCGCAATTCAAAAACAAATTGACTGGCAGTCGCCACGGCGCCAAAAAAGGAAGTATCGCAGTCGAGGATGAGATATATTTTAAACTAAATTACGGACAACAGGGAGCGCTGTTTCTGCCCGTGACGGGTCGCTATTGTCTCTTCATATGCTCTCTGACACTATCTCCTTTGTCAGTCGCGCGCTTTTGTGGCCCGGGTGTCATTTAACCTGAAATCTCTCGCGGACTTCCTTCTTTTTTTGTAGATGGAGGAAATTTGCGACAGCGAGGATTTCATGGAGAGTGTAGGAAAGGAGAGAAGAACCCTCTCACCTGCATGGAATACACAATTGCATCTGACCTATAGAATTTCCTGTTACGACTAATTTTCTATACTCTATTCATATCGTATTATGAATTTATCACAACGAAGATGTTCCCGTACATTAAAAGATGTGCAATTCAAGCATTACTACAACTATTCACTTTTCATATGATTTGTATTCCATATTTATATATTACATAACTATTTTTCATATAACGCATAAGAAAATATTTTTAATACCTGAGAAAAGATTCGTGTTGATGGTAAATCTTTATATGGGCTCTAATGACCTCGATGTTGACGAGCACTAAAGTCCCACCAAAAAAAAAAAAAAAAGTAAATCTTTATGAGGAAAATCTTCTTCAAATTTTCCTTTTGAAATTAGATATACTCTCTATTGCTTCATTGATTGGAGTTAAGCCATACATGTCACTAACTCATGATCTGTTTTTTATTTGTGTCAGAATTGTGGAAAGAAGTTCATCTTACAAATTATCCATATTTATCTAGAACCATATTTAATGTAATCTACAATAGTTGAAATAAAAAAGAACACTCATTATCAACCATATCTAATTATTTGACAAAAATTTTCACAGTAAAGTTATACAACTTAGTCGAAGATTTCCAGATTACATTTCCTGTATACGTTCTATAATAAGAGGAACGTAGATCCTCATAACAAAATCATGAAATATGGATTATGTTTTAATGGAGAAAAAAGAATTCTATCATACATTTGAAACTTTGAGAGAACTTAAAATAACTCCCATACTATTTATTTTCTTTGAATCAATCTATCTATCTATTCACGTATTCATATGTGAAATACAAGTAAATATACTTAAAATAAGTTCATATATTTCAGAATTTTAAAATTCACTTTCAAATTACCTCAGGTAAAAAATTAAATCGTACGTCTTTATTTTTGCTCATCCTCAAATGAGTACAAATATGAACTATTCTGAAAAGTGTAAATTCCATTAATCTGTTGACGGTTACATTTCATTTTATTTTAAATATACTTCATTTCATCGTATACATACATCGCTATTGCAATGTATTTCCATAGCTTAGGAATGTTTCGGAAATGCAAAAGAACAAGTATCATATATAAATGCAGTAACAATTTCCGTGATTTTGTAAGAGTAGTAATTTTATTTATTATTAACTTATTTATGTTGTTGGCCATTTACCTTTGATTACCTTGCATTCAACAACGTCATTGTAAGGTTTCTTTAACTCGTCGTAATATCAATATTCATATGTTCGTGTGTCGCAGTGCCTCCGAGCATAGTGGATCGAGAGACCAGCACTGACATGGTGGTGCGTGAGGCAGCCAACGTGACGCTCACGTGCAAAGCGCAAGGCTATCCAGAGCCCTACATCATGTGGCGAAGAGAGGATGGCGAAGACATCAACTACAATGGCGAAAACGGTGAGTGTGGCAACGTTCTCTTTCTTTCGTATACATCTCGAGGCAAAATCAGTTTAGTATGACGATGTCAAGAGACATCAGCGGAATATGGAAATGAATTAATGAATTAAAAGGTTAAATACTGCGATAATATAAATAAAAATTCCTTGTGTTTAGATCAAATTTTTAATATTAATATACCCTTAATAGCTTATTATACCTATACCGTAATATTACGATACATTAATGATAAATAATTTGCGTGAATGCAAGAGTTTTATTATGCATGGAAATAATAAATACTTATGTATTAACGCGAGAGTATTTGTAAGAACGAAATATGATATTAACGTATTTAATTTAATGAAAATTAGTAGCAGTAATATTGTGTAACTTTCTCATTGTAAAGTGAGTGTTAATTGAAATGATCCATTAGACAAAACCCACAAAGTATTGCTTTCTGTGGTAACTGATGATTGATAATTTAAATTAAGTGCTAATAATAGTGTTAAAAATGATTAACAATCAATTAACATGACCCTGAGTATTTAATTTAAATTGCATTTTTACAGTCGACACATCATTGGTAAATTTAATACGTAGATCGAAAGACTTTCACAGCAGATATAAAACTCTTCACACTTTCTTAATGTTCGACGTTATAAGTATTATTTTTTGTAAACATAGCTTTACTTTGAGGAGAAGAAGATGAGATTTGAAAATAAACTTTGTGAGTAAACAACCGACAGCGTTTGGCGGAAGCGACGGTGGTTTAGTGGAAGCGTCTTCGCTTCTACGATCGCAATGCGGTAGAGCATGGATTCGAACCCTGCCGAACTAGAATCCAGCTGGGATTTTCCTCACCTACTCCAGACAAATGTCGGTTCGGTACCGTAAGTTCCCCTGCAACTCAACGTCTTCCCTACCCAATTCCCTCTCCCAAGTCCAACGGTTAGGTGGAAGAGCAGGTCTCATGGGCTGAATCTCGCAATGAACACTGAATAATAAAATAATGGATAATTTCACCAGCCACTTATAAATACGGAATTATTTAATTAAATTTCTTGAACATGACTTCAAACGTCCAAACCATAACGTACTGAAATAAAATGAATAGAAAAACATGTACGCACTGATGGTTTTTCATTATTTAAGTTATCTTTACTCTATTTCACGCATAATTAATGCAAGTATCTTTCTGTGTCGCGTCCGATACAATAAAAAACATTTTTGGAAATAGTTGGGATGCCCAATGAATGTTTAATTTTTATATTTTCATGGGAAAGTAATCCAATGTGATTAATACTTTTGGTACTATTAATCTCGAATGTTTAATACCTACGAATGTTTAATACCTACGATTCATGTTGGATAACAGTACGTTTGCATTTAATAATTTCTTTTATAAATATTAAATCCACCACTGTCCTTGGGCCCTTGATCGGAATTAATGGGATGGTCCCTTACTTATTTCCGGAGATAAACTTAGTTGATTATCCTCCACTTGGTCATACGCAGCTTTCAACTTTATTTAACTTTGAAAGAAAAAAGTTTATTTATTTTTGAGCTTTATGAATATATGTGCTGACTTTTAAGTGTTGCAGATAATACTGCACTAATTTTGAATAGCTATTTCAAAATACATATTTTATTGATCACGGTGAATATGTATTTTCTGGGAATACGAGTTTGTATTAAACCTACCATGTAAAGAAAATGCACCAATGTGAAACAATCCATGTAACGTTACATGTTTATAAATTCTTATATGGGGCAATAAATGCAAAACTTACTTATAGTTATGGGGATACATCCCTACAATTGAAAAACAAAAATATTCAGTTCAGATATTTTAAAATTATTTTCTGTTTAAGCTAATGAAATTTAAACACGTCATGTCGGGAAAAAAGTACGTTTTATTATCTCTTCGAATTCCAATTCATGGTATGTAAAATACAATGGAAACAATGGAGTTATTGTTGTTTTTTCTTTAAGAAATTGAGTACTCCATAGAGAAAATAGGTTTAGACCAGACAAACCCCAATGATCAATCACCTGTAGTTTATCCAAAATAACAATGTTCAACCACAAGGTCGTTCCATTTCAATTTTTTCTCAAAACGTATTGTTTGTTTATTGTGTACTTCAACGCACAATTGAACCATTTTTCACAATAATGAATGAGATTTTACTGTTATTATCATCACCAACCAATGTAGAAGGAGTTTCCAGATGAGAGCATTATCTTCATTTTGAAATCTTCAGCGCGCCAAACCAACCGCGCTGTCTGCTAATAGCTAGGGATTCGGGCGTCTTAGCCCCACCATCCAAACCAACGCCCGCCGTCGCTGCAACCAAATCCCTCGTAAATCTGTTAATTTTGCTTCTCCTCTCCAAGCAGACACAACAATCTTCCCTGCTTCACTTCAAGGCTCAACACTTTACAGCAAGGGGAAATTTTAATTTCCCAATTATTTGTAGTATATAGAAACAAATTGACGCTGATCGAGTTTACTGAAACAATAGGGGGCAAAAAATATTTTCAAATTTTCGTATGATGACTGTGACATGAGTGTGATTAATTGTATTACTGTGACAACACTATACTCTCTTATTTTTCAGTTGATTTTTTTCTGACAATTTCTTCCTGACAATTTTAATCTTTCGCAAAACAATTAATTTTCAAATTTCTTGTTTATTGTTATAAACAAAGTTTTGATAATTGAGAGTCGAATGAATATGCCTTTTATAGCACAACCACACAAAATAAATTCTAACAGTTGCAAGAGATTTCAAATAAATATATCTTGGTGGTCTTAAAAATTCATGTAAAATTATATACTCTATTTTTCTGGGAACAATTATGTTGTTTTTTAACATTGTCTCATACGTTTTTAGTGAAATTTATATAATATTTTTGTGATATATGGCATAAATGTATCATTTTATTACGAATATTTACACGTAAATAATTTATTCCCCAGGAATGTATGTATAAAAACTCATATAATGTATTTACACGAATAATAAGTTTGGGTTTCACAAAATCCTTTGAAAACATGTGTAATAATACGATATACCAGAAAATTGTGAAATGCGCGTGAACAATTACAACCCATTTACGGGGTAGGAGATTATGCAAAACACAAAACGTTTGTAAGCCTAAGTGTGCGCGTGAAATGTGCGATTCTTGATGTTCCATTCAGTGGAGCAATCGATAAAAAGATTGCAGCTATCACAAGCAGGGAAAGCTTCGAAGCGAGGGGAGCGAGCGCCTTGCTAGTATTTCCAGCACCGCAGAGCCGATTGCGTTGTGCGGAGACGGCTCTATAAAAGACGAGGGTGACATGGAGAGCAACCGATGTCGTGGCGGGCGGGGAACGACGGAAAGAAAAGCCAAGCTTCGAGAGGGAAGCGGACAGGCGGCGCGCGCGCATTTTGGCTTCCTATGCTGTCAACGGTGGAGGATTACTTCGATACAAGGGTCACTTGTCGTGGTAACTTTGTGCACAAGCATGTGGCAGATTTGTAAAATTGATATGAGCATTTATGATGATATCGCTGTCTGGCTATTTAGACGTTCTCTATAAAACACCAAATATCACGAAACAGTATTTTTGGAAAAATTCTTCAGATATATTTGATTTTATAAACATTCTACAATTTTACAAAGAAATTCATAAGCCAATACAATTGGTAAATGAGTACACTACCCTCAGTGTAGTGTATGTTTTCGAGATGCTCGTAATACAAGCTTACAGATTACAAATTTTATATATGTATATTACACTCGTGGTCTTTCATATAGAAAAATTCCCCTTTACTTTCCATTTATATCTATGAAATTATGAAAACGGTTGGACTCTTACATTAGTTACTCTTGTACTCCAGCTCATGATTCCAAAGAGAACCTCTGGATGAGAATTAGAACTATTATTGCGACGCTGAGTCAAAAATAGATGATTCTGTAGAAACTGAAACCAAAGCAATTTCAATATTTCAGGGTTATAAATCTTTCAAACCTTGGCATAAGATTGTTCACTGTAAAATTGTTTACTCATTTTTATGAATATTTTAAAATTAATTATTTTGCTTAGTTTCTGTTCTAAAATTCGATTCTTAGGAAGTGCAGAGACGAGAGACGGCAATGTTAATCTGCGATGATGTCGTTACAATTTAAGAAACGAACTGGATAATTTTTCAAACTATGATTGGAACTCTTGAAGAAATTGAATAAACAATGCATCATTAAAATAATTTGGTATTTTATTGAATTGTGTATGTGTAAATAATTCTGGTTCCAAAACGTTCGTATTAAAACGTTCTACATCAAAGATATATTTTCCTGATTTTATTTTAAATTGAATTCGTTTAGCGAAGTGAATTGGGTGATTTTGTTTACTAGCACTTTTTCTTCGTTCCATGATTCGAATTTCGTTCAACGTGCTCCTCATATCTATACATACATATGATTCATTTTCTTTGTGTATGTCCGCTACTTTGTGCAGAGATGGATAGACCAAGATTTTCAACATTTGACACACGTGTTGTACAGGAGAGGTCCGAGAAGGCCACCCAGCAATCTTTTCGAAATTCGGTTTGGGTTTTTTCTGACGTACTTAATTGTGATTTAGAATAGTTGTACAAAAATCAATTATGTAACGGTACTAAGCTAGTAGGGTACTCCAAAGAGCTATTAAATAGAAATTTGATGATTCTGGCAATATTGGTTATATAATATAGATAATGTGAAAAAGCATAAAAGGAACAGTTAATTGAAATTGGTTGACATGAAATGAATAATGGCAAGAGATGAAAATTTAGTGTCTTGTCAGCCATGAACGGGCATTTCATAATCTAATCCTCGCATCGTGAAACTCAAGAGCTATTTGAAAGTTATTACATTTTCAGAATGTCGAAAACCTGTGTGCTTTTTCTCTCCTTTTTGAAAATATGCTACATTATTTATTCATTGCAATGTTCAAATTATTGTAGTTGTTACAGTTTACCTCCGTGCGATCATGGGTTTTACGTTAGTTTTGAAAGAACACGAGAAGGAATTGCAAATATGTAGAAGGAAGATTGTGGAAACAAGAGAATGAGACAGAAGGACAAAAGAGATGAAAAGTTTCCTCCTGCTTTTTCAGTTTCAACTTCTGACCGGTTTTCGAATTCATCGTCTTATGCTATTTGTTTTTTGTACATTCGAACCTTAATGCGTTTAGTAGTTCAATATATTAATGTTGTGTTATATTAATCAACTAGTGAAACATAAAATGTCATTGGATTTATTCTCCGTTATTTTATACAACAGTAATGTTATACCTCAAAAAACGTCGCTGAAAAATTAATATTTGCGCACTGACATTTGCTCTTTGTGTTCCTCTTTTGCACTACAAACAATAATATTTTACCCTCTAAATGTTTTTAAAAATTGAATATGATTACGGTGAGAATTAATAATATGGAAGCAAGCAAGTGTTCATCATATGGGGCAAACTATTTGACATATGCAAAAGATTATTAGCTTTTTAGCAGCTAGATGTTGACAGATGATGATAATACGGATTTGATTAAAAACCGTTAAAGTAAAACGAACCATGATTTCTCAGAACAATTTGAATGTCCAAGAAAAGACAGTATATAAAGTTTATTGTATTTAGGAACGAGAAGCGTAGCAGGGTTGGTATCTAAACATTTGGTTGTAGGCATTAGTCGACGGGCGAAATCTTCAATTGTTCTTTCTTATCATAGAAAAGTAAGACAGTACATGATACTAGATGAGTTTCCGCGCATCCCTTGCGTCAGATTCAAGTTTCTCTTTTATATAGAAGTGTAACAAACAATAAGAAAATGCTGTTCAAATAATATAATCTCTGATACTGGGACGACCACAGTACTAATTACCACGTTTCTTTCAACATAATACTGATAATTTCACTCATTACAACGACTTGTAAAAGTACAATTTATTTTACGACAACCTACGATGTTCACTATGGTACTTTACTGTTTTCTTATATTCAAACACAATAAGCTATCAAAAGTTGCTCGTAAAGGTTTAAGTTCAAAAAGTCGTTTGCACTATGATAAGGAAACACTTGAGTGAAGGGTCTAAATTTCGGCCTCTCCGACACATTCCCGAATGATTTCGGCAACGAAATTGTGATGATATAAATCCAATTCTTGTAAGACAATAACTGAAAATTATTTAGAATGAATAGTTTATTTACTTTTAGTCGGACTATCATGGCGATTTGAAATATAAAATGTTTCATATTTTGCATTCTTTGAGTCACGTGTGATTGTAATGAGAAATTGAAACAATTTGTCATTTAATGTTCTCATTTACAAATTTTATCTTATTCATAGTCACCTTACAGAAAATAGAGAGTACATAAAAATCAGATAACGTATTCGCCCAGAAATTCATAAAAATATTTTCTTCTCTGCTCTTATATTGACGTTACATTTTATACTCGTAATTTCAACATCACTTTCATGCTCTCTTCGTCACGTTTTTCGTCGAACCCAAATCGCATTAAACTATTTAACTGTTAATTTTCTTGTTCTTCTTGCTTGCGTTTCTGCACAACACACGTTGTGAACAAAAGAAATTAAAATTACTTTGTAGATAAATTCGAATACGAACACTGAATTTGTTCAACTTTGGTACTATTTATGAACAAATTGGAAGAAAAATTATCCTAGCTAGTTCATTAGTTGATCATAGAGAACATGTTATAACGAATTCTATGGGTACTAGTAACTATGAATCGGCAAGTAGCTTGTGTACGAAGTTAACAAAAACAGTTAAGTTTTAATTAATATTTAATAAATATTTTATGTTGTTTAGGATCATTTAATTTGTTTGTAATAAAGTAGAGGTATATTTCAAGAGATACCATGGGATTTATAATAGAAAACATAGCTGTATATGAAGGGAATTTTTTTACAAATTTCAAAAAGTAATGGATATTTAATAAAAAATAATGGATATTATAATGTTCTTTCATAGCATAATAACATTCTTTCATGCATCCCAGTTGGTGTAGCTGAGACCGCCTGCCGATTTATGACAACAACGCAAATCGTGGAAGCTGCTTCTGTGATGGTTGCGCGGTGGGTGGCTCGTCCACACCCTTCCTCCTTCACGTCACTTCCTCCCACCCATCCTCTGCCGCTTGTGCAGAGTCCTGCGCAATGCCCCGAGCCCGCCATCTCGCAAATGGCTCAATAAATCACGCGCGCGTCCGGCAGCCGCGACCACGCGACTTGCCTGCTCTGACGTCACCCGTGCCTCTGACAGAAGCTATTTCCCTCGATCGCGTGTCACAAATATTACGCGTCAAATTGAGTGTCGGGCGGGTGTAAATATTTCTCTTTTACTGGGATGCTGGGAGTCCATTTCTTGGTCACTTCAAACTGAAAAACCCAGTTGCTGTAATTTTAAGTGTGAAGGAAGAACTGTATTCGTTCTTACTATTTTAAACAACTTATAACAATTTCAAAAACTATTTTCTTGCATGATTGTGTTGTCTTATGGCTCATATTAATTTAGTTTTATGTGTACTCAACATTGGCACGTTGTACATAAATTCTGTAGCCCC
>NNCF01126780.1:1000979-1031621 GCA_002313205.1 Laupala kohalensis
TTCTCTAGGCTTTGTCTAGGGGCGTGTTTATTGTAACAATAAATCGTGAATTTAGTGTTATTTCAATTCTTATGATTTTTAAACACTATACTCAGAATAATCTATAGTTCGATAATAACTTGTACATGTAATTTTTTGCTTAAAATTACAAACATATTGACATTCTATTAGTATTTAAATTGCAGCCAACTTTTTATCTTATCTAGGAACTTTTGCTGAAATTTTTGAATCCGCTTCTACCTTAGGGCCCTTGATCGGAATTGATGGGATGGTCCCTTGCTTGCTTCCGGAGAGTAAATTAGTTTTTTTTTCCTCCACGTGGTCATACGCAGTTTGTACTGTTTTTTGACAATAAATTTATAATTATAATTATTACGTTATGTGTACATGTGGATATTACAGAAAATGTGTAGAAGTAGTTGTGGAGTTTCTTCAAATTATTATATCTTTGGAATCATTGATAGACCTGGGTTACCATCGATTTTTGAAAATTTCTATTACTAAGAAAATTTCCCTGAATTAAAAAAAAGCTTTTTCATATGATTTTTTATTTAGTTATCATAAAATAATTTATACAATTATACATTCGTCCTACATTCGGCAGTGGGGATACTAGTGAGTACTCTTCGTCTTCAGACACAAATGCGCTTTCTCCACTTATTTCAAATATAAAGCTGTATCTGACGATGACACATATATAGTCATGGATATTCTCAATCTTATTTTATTTAGAATAAAAAATAATTATACTATCCATAAAAAATATCAAATATTGGCGAACTATTGTTCATTGTTTGACGCGTAATATTTACGATATTCAATTATTTCTCCTGATACTGATGAGTCAATACTACTGATTTAGTGTAGCCCCCTGTGGATTGTTTACTGCCGAGTGTCCAACTCCAGCGACTTGTGTACGTCAGAAATTACAAAACTTTGTATCAGCATATTCCAACAATCTCTACAAATTTCTGACTTGTTATTAAGTTTGAACGTGTTAATTTAATCTAATTATTTTTTGAAGAGATGTAGGAAACGAATTAGAAGAATCAATGTATTTTAACTTATGTGCTGGTAACTTATAAAATGCTATGAAGTAACAATAAAACGTGAATATTTTGTAAGAAACTTTTAATACGTGCCTTGTTTGTTTGTGTGAAAGTCCATTGTCCGGGAACCGAGCATTGCTTGCCTGTGCGTAACATGGACATACGAAGGTGCGGTATAGTGGTGGTGGAACACGAGGAAGCAGACGGACGTGGAGTCGCTCGCAGCGCAACACACAGCGAACATTCCGACAAGAAAATTTCATTTCTTCGTGTTAGGGAAAATTGGGCTACGCAGCGTGACAAGGGAGATGAGGAGAAGCGCACGGTGAGTAGCCGGCTCGCAACTCATGCAGCCAGAGGCGCTGCCACCAGTTGGGTGCTTTCAAGTAGGGGGAAGGAGGCACATGGAAGGACGAGTGATGCAGGAGTCAAAGTTTTCGCCTCTGCTGCTCACACAACACGCTTCGCTCTGAGAAGAAAAGACTTTCTCTCTTTCACGCTGTCTTCGATTAGAAGAAAGGAGATTTCTTTGTAGTTTGCTGGTACAGATCCACTGACAAATTTTTCATGAACCAAGAAAAAGCTTCAAGTTGATCTGGGTCATGAAAGAGAAACATTGCATTGTGCTGGATTTTATTTATTTTTACTGGTTAAATAATGATTCTATGAGCAAATGCTTCTATCGTGTAAAACATGTATCGTGTAAACCTTATTTTATTGTTAAATTAAGATTTGTCCTCATTCTTTATTCTAATCCAATAAAAATTTACTTATCATCAATTATCTGTATGTTGTTATAAATTTCTAGTAGCCCTGAAAATTCCTTTGTTGACGATAAAATGTGGACATTTTGAATATTTTTTTGTAACTTAATCAATGAAATATGTTCAAAAATATATATTTCTCTCGCTAAGTATTTATTCCTGCAGTTATTCATTTGTAGTTTTAATATATACATGAATTGTAATGATTCAATTACTTTATTATTTTGTTTGCGGTTATTGTTGCATTACTCTGACTAAATCAAATAAGCCTCTTTGGTGATCTGATGCATTTAATAAAATATATCTTTAGATGATAGACAGAGGAGTTTAAATGAATGGCATCTCGACTGAAACCATTAAATATTTTTAAAAAATATTCTGACGTATGAAAGTGATACCGCCTATGTTATCAACTTAATGCAGTGGATGACAAATTTGGCGCTTTTAGAGATCTACTTTTGTCCTCTCCTGAAAGTTACGTGTTAAATTATTCTTTAAAAGTAGATACGTATCAAATTATCCATTCGCAACGTAGCTTATATGCTAAAGAAAATTCAAACACTAGTAGGTGTTACATATTTCCCATTTGGAAATTATTGCCCTCAGTATCTCAAAAGTAAAAATGTTATCTGTACATAGTTTTAAAACTTTTTTTAATTTGGTAATTTCAGTAGACACATTTACTTCGTTTTCTTGGTAAAATACACAAAATTACAAGCCCATCGAAACAGGATTAGTTATTTCTTAAATGAATATTAATTTTTTGTGAGAGATTGGGCATGGAAGAGAAAAAAATGCTTATATATGAAAGAAAAATTTTTGTTTCGAGCACGTTGTGCGGAGACAGAAACAAACTTCGCATACAGAAAAAAGAATTTCTTTCATGTATAAGCATCTTCTATTTCCTTAAGTCATATTTCTTTGATCTGTCGCGTGGATGCGGGTAGCACCACCCGCGTAGCCAAGCAGTGACGCGCCACATTCAAAATGACGACTCGGCGTTATATGGTTATATAAGCCGCCGCTCGTAGCGTTCGAGCGGAACGGCTGCCACTCGCGCGACAGATGCGTGCGTCCGTTCTTCCAAACCTCCATACTTGGCTTAGACCTCGCGGTCCTGAGTACGAACCCAGACTCTTGTACTTGGTTTAGACCTCGCGGTCCCAAGAACAACCCATTCCGTCCAACTGAGACTTCGCGTCTCACCCTGAGCTCTACCCCCGGTTAGTTCGACCTGACTTCGCGGTTTGACTAACTCTCCTCTCCACTGGACACCGACGCGCCCGTCTGTTGTCGCAGAATCCATAGTTGAGGATCGGTACTCCGTGAGGATGATGTCTCGTGCCGAGTCGCCAGCGAGAAGCGCAGTGCGAGCAGGAGCTTGTGTGCGTCGCTCAGGAGAACCTATGTAAGTTGTGTTAATGTTATAATAAACTGCTGTGTAGCCACTGGACTATCCCTATTTAAATTGCTCCCTCTCATCCTACCAAGCCAACCAAAATAGGGATCAGCTCCACGGATAAGGACCAACCTACCGACTTAGTCTGAGGAGGGTCAATTAGCTAGTGCCCCAACAAAATACCCCCTCCCCCCTTCCTCATGACAGATCATTAGACGAAAAAAAAATGGTTCCTTTGAACGGAGATAATGTTCCGTAGATATGAAATGAAATAATTTTTCTTTAATTTAATGATAATTGATTAGGTAATTAATGTAATTTTCTCTGGCGAAAATGAAACCGTTTGTAAACTTATAAAAACGGTTAGTATAACGTTTGAGAATAGCTAAAAGAACAATAGTAACACTAAAACAAGCTTTTAACGCTGCAATGTTGACGGGAAAATTGGTTTTAAATCCCGTAAGTGTTCATTCCTCAATAGTTGAAAAGAATCGAATTCATTTTTTACTACTGGTTTTATGACAATTTTTACGATGGTTTCTCGTCTGAAAAAAAAATTAAAACAACATGATGGGATAATTATTTTGAATTTTTTGTAATGTGGACGCATCTATAGGAATGTACAATTACAATTAATTGCATGTAAAAATGTAAAAACAATAATATAAACGAGAAAAAGACTATGTGATTTTTGTTTTCAGCACACGTTGCACCGTAGCTGTTTACCTCCACTCTTTGAAAATAAACATTTTCGATTAATACTATTGTTAATAATAATAGTTGGTTTTGGAAGCTATGTGAATATAACGTAGAATATCATTTTTTTTAAATTTATGGTAAAATTTTAAAATGTGTTGACGGTTTTTGTTTAGAAACAAGAGTATGGGTAAAGTTATTTATTCCCTCTGTAAATTATAATTAAATTAAGTGATAATCATACCTAACGTTATTTCATCATCATCAAAGTAATTTTGTTATTTAGCAGAAAAAAACAAGTATATTAGAATTAAATCATACAAAAATTGTTAGTGTATTACTTTTTCCGACACTCCTTTTTTGTAAGCGTACCTCTTACTTCACATTTAGGAGACAGGCAAGCTATCTTTTCATAAAACTCTTATCGAGAGAAACAATGATCATTCTCGACTATGACATAAATACGTGAAAATAAATAAATTCGCTGTAATAAGAACATCAATTTTTTGTCTTAATAGCATTTATTTCTAGTTTAAATTTTACAAAATTATTTTCTTACTGTGCTTAATTTTCTAATACGCAAATGAATTTTCCAAGTTTAAGATTGTAAACCATATCCTATAATATATATTTCAATCTTAACAGTAGTTTATAGTAAACTAATAATTGACGTGCAAGGAAATCGCGAAAAACTTACAATATTCAGCGATACTATTTGGTCGATAAATGAGGAGAGATGAGTAACCACGACATTCTTTCTGTAAAAATATTGATTTTTAACCATTTCACACATCATAAAGAAAGATGAATTATAGAAAAGAAAGGAGAATGTGATTTTTAATTAATATTGGACACATTTTTTTCTACTTTTTCAATAAGTAATTAATGTTATGAAGTAAACATTTCTATATTGTATTGTTTTGAAAAAGTAATTAACTCGTGAAAGTGTATAGGAGTTGTATCGATATGATCCTTTTAGCTTGTGATCTCTGGCTGCGGGTATTCCCGTTCACCCCCTGTGCAATGTTGACCTTGCTTCTATGCAAATGTGGGAGCGCGTTGCATCCGCCTCCTTTGAGGTGCAACCACGTGTCGCCGAAGCCGACGTCGACGTCCGCCGGCCCAGTGCATCCGGCGCTCGCTCACTGGCTCACTTACTCACTTGCATCACTGGCCAAGGGGCTCTACAAGCACGCTTCAACGAGCGCGTGCCTCCGAACAATCTATTACAATATTTATTCTTTTATTCATATTCATACCGCCCTAAACTTCACTCTAATTCAGATTTTCTTCAATCTTCAAGATTTACGAGTAATGTCTTGCTCGGTATGGAAGTGTTGGAATTATATCTCCATGTGTTTCCATGTATCTCTATGCAAAAGTTGTCGGGACTAAGTAAAACTTCAGATCAGAGTAACATTCATTTTAATGATTCTAAGGTGCGAAGTATCAAAATATAATTTTAAGGATAGACATTACAATATTTAATGCTGAATGATACATATATACTTCATTAAACACGTATAAATGTATAAATCAGACCGTTTCATGGTAAACGGTAAGAAATGGTGTTTTAGAAATGGTGAAATCGTCCACTAACTCTAATGGCGGTGAAAACTCTGTGTCTCGTGTAAATAACATACGTGAAGAGTTATGTAGGATAAGATGGCAAAAAGTCACTTTACACAGATTTCCACAAGACACGGCTATGAGACAAAACTAGCAATGAGACAGAGCTATTGTGGTTTTGAATAATAGAATGAACTAGCTAGCAATGAGCTACTTTGAGCTAGCAGTATGTGGTTTTAAATAATACAATGAACATAAATTCTAAAATATTATGACAAAATTATAAGAATATTAGTATTCAGTTCTATTAACAATTCAGTGACGTCTCAATTTTAATTGAGTCGTCACTGCGTCAGACATATTCCGATAGCGGGCTAATAAACTAGATAAATTGATACTCTTGCGGGGTAATTTATTAGATAAATTGATATATAAATGTATTCAGGTAACAATCTCTCTAGAAATTAATATATAAAAAGGAAACAATAAACTGATGCTGAGTTGTATATATACGAACACGAAATAAGTTATTTTATGTGAAATAGAAATTAATAATGTCCACATAAAATGTTTATAATAAATATAATAATATATACAACATACAATACAAAATGTGTTAACCAGTTTTTCTGGCTGCCAATAAGATAAGGTTGAAGTTTCTTAATATGTCCTTTTTTTACTTTCATTTAACATTAAAATATATTAATTGAATAGATTTTTCCTCAATAGAACATTATGATTCCGAGTCTTACTCTCATACTTAGTTTATAGTTGTCCGGATACACATATGCATACCATGCTAGCATATCATATTTATTATCTTTGGATCTCATAGATGAATATGCATATACGAGATGAGAAGTTTCAGAACCTGCACTCTGTCTGTTAGAAGTTCTGCGTAGCTGAAGACTGTTGACAACTAGGTTGGCAATATTCTTACTCGCGGAATGAAAGATGATCAATTAAGATATCATTCAAATCAAGAAAATAACGAATAAAAATATTCATTTATTCGACAAAGATAAATTAACGAATGATAAGTCATTCTTTTATTTGACGTAAATAAATAATGAATAAAATGCTATTCTTCTATTCGACACTCATTAATTGACAAATAACAGGTTATTCTTTCAGTTCACTTAAACAAATGACGAATACAGAGTCATTCTTTTATTTGACAAACATTGAATGACAACTAATTATTCTTTTTTTGACGTAAATTAATGATGAATATCAAGTTTCTCACTCATTCTGTGAAAATAGATAACAATATAATTACTTTTTTTTTATTTGATACTATTATTCGTGGTAAAATGAATACTTTACTTAAGCTATATATGTTTGTATTGCAACGAATGACTAATTCAAAAAACAATTGAAGTGGTATGTGCTAATAAATGAGTATGCACAACGAGCACTGTGAAGAAAATTCGAAGTGCATGGGGTTTGAACAGAAAATTGTTATACTTTGAACGTTTCTCAAATTATTTACCGATATTATTAATAGAAATAATATAAATTTCTAAAATACATACACTTGTCGAATGAGATATGAGTAGGTAGAATGTTTTCCACGATGAATCTGAAGGAGTGTTGTGAACCAAACGCAAAGCTATTGGCGCTCTTTCGCGTGATACTGAAGATATAAATTTGAATACAGAGATAAAAAAATCAATGTAACGTCAATTGTAGATAGCGCTCTTCGGCCTGTAGCTAAGATCAAAGTGTAGTTATGGTAAGTAGTTGAGAAATTATACGAATTCATACGACTGTATGTTCGAATATATTTCGTATTTGGAAGATAACTATGGAAGCTTGCATCTTCTTCTCCACTGATTGCCACAATATAACAGTGCCACATCAGTAACTTTCTCTACCATGTATATTCTCATGTAAATCCAATTGCTCATGGATATATGTACAAAGGGCTCTAAAGCCCTAAAGCCCCAATTTAATATATATATATATATATATATATATATATATATATATATATATATATATATATATATATATATATATATATATNTGGGAGAAGGCTGGAAAATAAAATTGAACGTGAAGATACCAGGCAAGGAATGGGACGAGAAATAACATTTGCAGAGGCGGTGAAACAAACATATCCCAAGAATGTCCGTATTATAAGAGTTGGGAAAAGGAACAAGGCAGAGGAAATAAATTTAGCAAAAACATTCTATGCACTGTTAAAAAACACAACGGTGCTAATTATAGAATATTGTAGACATATAAAAGGAAATGAACTACTACTTCGTGAAGAGGGAGAGATGAGAGAAGTTGGTGACGATACTAATGAACAATTACAGGTGGAAGAACCTAGAAAAGTACAACTAACGGTCATCGTCTACGGTGTGGAAGGAGTGGAAGAAGAACATCTGTCACATAAATTTCGAAGACAAAACTGTATCACAGAGGATGAAGGAGAGGGACTGAAAATTATTAAGAAAATAGGAAGAACCGATTGGCGGACGAAACATTGGGTTTTAGCAGTATCACCAGACCTAGGTAGACGATTGATTCAACGAGGAAAGGTTTTCATAGGTAATCTTATCGGATGGAGGCATACATAGAACCACTGCGTTGCTTTCTCTGCCATCGGTATGGCCACCAGGCAAAACTTTGTAAAAGAAAAGGATCTCTCTCCGGCCACTGTGGGATATATAGACACAATATAAAAGATTGTACAATGCGGAGTGAGAAGGGAAAAGTGTAAATTGCATACGGAAGAATAGAGAACGCAGCCATATTGTTCGCAGTCGTGACTACCCAGAATATGAAATAATATGAGAAATAATACCACGAAATACAAATTATGGGTCTTAAAATACTACAGCAAAATTTACGGGGGTGGGTATTTACTTTGGATATGATAAAATTCATAGGTGAGAAAGAAGTAGATATTTGCGCGATCCAAGATCCTTATTTGAAACATGGGTTACCACTAAAATAATATATCAAAGAAGTGAGAAATCGGCAATACTCATTTGCAATGCAAAAGTGTAAGTATTGGAAGTGAAGGAATATACAACCAAATACGTTCAAATCATCCGCTTCGCAAAAGATTCTTTGAACGCTATGTTAATCAATGTTTACGTACAATTTGACAGTAAAAGTACAACAGTATTTGCCAAAGTAAAGAAAATACTTCAATAATTTCATGGAAAAGAAATTTATATTTATTTAGCGGAGACTGGAATGGACGCTCTGATCTTTGGGGAGACACTATCCAAAATACTCGAGGACGCAAATTAAAAGAAACTTATTTTTAACAGAATTTATGTATAGTAAATGTATACGGCATGCCAACTTTCGAAACAGATAATGGGCGATCAGTCATTGACCTTACATTACAGAAGAGAACAACCAAAACTACGGCAACGATGCGGGAAGTGACCGACGATATAAAAAGTGACAACAAAACAACATACCACATAGAGATATGTGAACTCGAGGGAGGATACGGAGAGACTGAGTTAACTACAAACGAGTTGACTGGGACCGCTATCGAAAGAACAATAGAGATGCACGTAAATATACGATACGGACAGATATTCTAGACATCGATAAAAAGATGGAGTTGCTGCAGAACAACATGGTACGTACTATAACACCATACTGCAGTCTGTACAAGGGTGGACATCGTCATGGCTAAACATGGTGGGATGAGGACATGCAAAGGGCGAAAAATAAACTGCGTAGAAATGATAAGAAATGGAAGATAGAAACGTGGCAGTTTGAGGAGGGAAGACGTGAGTACAGGCTGTTTCTCAAAGAATTCAAACGAAAAGTACGAGCAGAAAAGAAGGCAGACTGGGAAACGTTTTTGGAGGACAATGTAACTACGAATATCTGGAGGTTACCATATATCATTGGTCGAGATAAGATGAAGAATAAGTCTATGGAGTACAGTACAGGTAGGAATATATATGACGACTGGCTGGAAGGATACAGGGCAACGAATGATAGAAGAAGTATTACATATAGAACTAGCAGAGTCAATAATCCGAGTGGAATATGAGTATGACCGGAGGGTACTTGGGTTCAAGAACTGGTTCAGAGTCTTTATTACGCGCAATGCTCCGCGACATTACAGCGTTAGTACTCTCGATAACAACACTTGCGTCATTTTGTGCAGTTTTAAACAGAGCGGCCGTCTTATTTCCAAGTAGGTAGTATCCTAACTCGCAGCGTACAACAGCGCCCTGAGTGTCTATACTAACAAATTTACCCTTTTCTGTGGCCATTTCTACGGAAATGTTTGCTACTCGCAAGCACACCAGTTCCACATCCAATGGATGCGACAGCATCACCTTAGTACCCGTGAACATCGACTCGTCCACGTGGTTCTCTGATATTAAATCAAATGAAGAACCGCTATCTCTACAGATATTCATATCTTGTCCATTTATTTTCCCCCAAAAATAAAAGGATTATCAACGCTTTGGCACAGCTCTCTTATATTTTGAATTACCTCTGTTACGTTTTGAATAGTTTCCTCCGGCGCGGGTCTCTCACTCTTTTGAGGACAATTGTAAGAAATATGTTCCTCGGATTGACATACGAAGCATCGTCGTACGTAAGGTCGCTCAAACGCATTACGACTTTCGGTAGTTTTATTGGGAAGTTTCTTACCGGAATCAACTGGTTTCTGTTCGCGACTGGTTTTTACNNTGGTTTTTACTTCATTCGCAACATGATTTGACGCATTCTGTCTTATTTTTCCATTATTATTTCCCTGATTTTGTACGTTCGGTTTCTGAAATTTTACTGGCCGTCAAATTTCATATTTTAACAAATCATACTCGTTTAATTTGTTACTTAGTGCATTCGAGTTATTGAATTTTGTCGAATTTTCAATAAAATGTTCACGAACATCTGGATGAACTTTACTTTTAATCTGATCTGTGATAATTAGATCTTTAAGCTTTTCAAAGGTATCTACGTTTACTCCTTCTATCCATCCAGAAAAATATGTTTCCAAACTGTACCTCAGATCTTCCCAACTTTCGTTTTCATTTTTACGACGCGAGAAAAATAATACCCTAAATTTTTCCGCGCTCATTTTCAATCTTTTCAATAAGATTTCTTTTATTTCCTCATAATCGCGACTATCACTTTCCTTCGCGACCTGTTGCGCTATATCCACTGGCAAAAGACCTAATAAATAAGTTACCCATTGATTACTAGGAACATTTAATTGCGTAGCCTGTCTTTCAAATAGATTTAAATATAAGCTTAAATCAGTATCTTTGACGAATTTCCCAATAATTCGATTTAAGTTGAGATGAACCGCGTCTCGTTCTCTAGACTGTCCTGAACTGCACGCAGCAATCCTAAGTTTTTCTAGCTCAAACGCGCTTTCTAAAGCGGCCGCGGTCGTGGCGTCAGCAGCGGCTGCGACAGCGGTTGCGGCAGCTTCAGCAGCGGTAGTTTCAACCGCGGTGGCTTCCGCTACCTGTCGTTCTTTGACTGTCTCTAATAGCGTCAATGTGAATTCCGCGAAGTAATCTTCCTTTGACATAATTAAGTTCTTAATTTCCTTAATTGTATTTTTTTTATTTACATTTATTCCTAATTCACTCGCGGCTTCTAGTAGCACTCGCTTTTGAAATTTCGCAAAATATGCCATTTTATAAATTTCTTAAAATTAACTTCACTTGAACCTGATTTGTATAACAACAAGCTGAGTACTCACCCAAATTGTAGCACAGCACAGATGGCACACCAGGCACTCGGTTTTCAGATCCTGTGTTCTTCCACGGCGTCGTGATGTCTTCAGATAGCGCTCACGTTCCGTCACAGGCGTTCGAATCTCACCGCTGCTATACCAATTGTAACAGCACACCACAAGCCCATATGCGATGTGCGTAAGCTTTTGGTGGAGAAGCGGGATTCAACCATAAACCACAACCTTTATGGTAGAGTTAGCTGCCACCAGCTTGGTTTCCCCAAGCAATCAAACACACGAGTAATAACAATAAAACATTTAATTCAAATTAAATAAAGCTCTGAATATTTACAAATGTAGACAAACTCGCAAATCATAAATACAAGTTTGAACTTGTTATTACTTGATATTGCTATCTAAAAGCAATAATTACACACAGTTATAACTACTGGTGTTATGAATTAACTCGGAAATCTACCCAGATTATCCGAAGTTCAAAAAGTTCCAAGTTGCTATCTCGAAATAAATAACTGTTCCAAGCTATGTTATTCGCGCCTATAGCAGGTAATAGAATTACCGCAGCAATTCTCAGTGGTCTGACGACCAAACTAACCAAGTTACATATTAAATAACTTGCGTACTTCTATACGCTTTCGCACTTGTCTCAAAGTCTGAAAGCCTCCAGTATAAAAGTCATTTAGGAGCTGAAATCCCTCCAATATATATTGAGGCGGAGGTCACGTGACTACCTCTTCGCCCGTTTCCTACACCCCACCTCCGCTTGGTCACTCCTCAGCTTCCGAGAAAAACTGCCTTTTCGGATGAACACTATTTCTGTCAAATGCTGAAATATTCCCTACACACTCATTTTCCTTCTCCGGGCGTTCATCTCAGTTTTCAGAAATAGAAGGGAGTTCTGCCTCTCCACAATACGAGAGGTCTTAACGCGCACCTTTTCTTGTTTGGGCGGCGACGGGCATGGCTCTTAATCGCCTTTGGTATTTCCGGCGAGCACAGTGCTTGAAAATGTTATTTCAAAATCTGTACTGGCCACGATGTTACAATATGCTGCAATGCAAGGTGCAAGGTACTCTCCCCGCTGCTGGAAGTTAGATTTATTAATGTTATTTCTCAAACCTGGTAATTTTTAAGAAATAACTTCATTTATTACTTTGTCATTTATATTATTTGTATTACTCATTATTATACTTTATTCCCATGTTTAATTGTTTTTATGAACATTAATTTCATAACAAGATTAACGCGCAAAAGGTGTGCACAAAAGAAGCAGTCTCTAGTCATTGTCGACACAGTGAGGCAGAACAACGTCTGCGTCTGCAACGTGCACTTCGTGACAACAGGAGCGGGCATGCTCCCACGAAGTGTTATCAAACCAAAAACTATGTTAACAGTTTAAAACTATTCTATACAGTGTAATGTGCGTAAGAAGTGATAGAGATAGATAGGTAGTTAGATACATAGATAGAGGAATAAATAAATTCAGTAATTTCAAACTAGAAACAAAGTAGTCTTCCTCTTCATTGTCAGAGTATTCGTCGATACATTTGCTATCTTTCAAAATTATTTTCCTCAATATTTCAGCTGGATTACTAAATTTTTCTGATACTTTGCATGCAATAAATAACATATAATTGCTGCATTGTGAGCACAGCATTCTAGAATTTGATTACCGTTGTGGGAGTCACAGCAAAATCCGTGTATACTAGAGTATCCAATTCAGCTTATATTTGATAGAACATTTATAAGCTTTATTGTTTATATGCCTTGACGGTACAAACAATGTAATTATATTTTCCTTCTTGTTACAATATATTTGAAGTGTCCTCCTTTTGGATCATTTCTGCCAAATACGAAATAGTGTGCTTGAACTGATCGTGTAAAGGGGATGACCAAATCATTTTCGGTCAACTCTGAAACTTGTTTCAATATTTTTGAAAGGGCGTTTTCTACACGACGACTTTCTTCTACTTCTTTCACGAGAGTGCGGTCTCTTCTTGATAACGGAAACGAATTGAATGTTTTATCTCATTTTAACACTGTACTTTTAATATGTTATATTTTTTTATATATTAGTTGTGAGGAAGACCAAGTGCATAAATGTATCTGTAAATTAATAATTACATGGATTTGAGTAGCTTCGTGTCTACTAATGAATGAGCGATGAACATAGAATCACGGTAGTATTTTTCTTAAACTTCAGTGGAAAATTGCAGGACAATTTTCGCAGTCAGAAAATGGTTACCCATAAAAAAAGACATTGCACTTAAATATTAGTTACGTATTGGAGCTACTTAAGTGATTTTATTGACAAAATTAATTTCATATGAAAAGTAATTGAATGATACGTAGTATGCTTTTTCACTTGGAACATCTATTCTTGATTTTGTTCCAAGGGTACACATTCCTAAGTTGAGTTGGTTTCTTTCAAAACCGAGATTAACTATGACACTATTCAATTGAAATATAAATATTTTAACGCTTAGGGCGCACACACATTGACCACGTTCTACATCAAACCTACTACAATAAGAGTAGAATGGAATTGAACGATTCATACTACCACACTCAGATCTACATTTCATTTCACCCACGTAAAATGAAATAGTCTAAGATATTGCTTAACAACAAAAGTATTGACATCATAAAATAGGGGAAATATATAGTAGATAATAGGGATCAAATGGTGTGTAGTACAAAAAAATCTGACCAGTATGTATCCCCATACTGCGTCATCTATCATTGGCAGAAACTCTTCTCTGACATGCCGAAGTTTTCTGCACCAACCATTAAATACGGGAGTCAGATTTATGTATCGTAGCATTCTCTCCTTTCCAATAGTCAAAATATCAGTAATAGGTAATAAAATTACTCCATCAACTTGGGTTAAAGAAATTCGAATTTTGTACGGAGGTGAAAATGAGAGAAAAGCGCTTGCAAGTGAATGAAAAGTACGTATAGTTAGAGGGAAAAGGGCTATTTTTAATGTGCTTTGTTACCAAAACATTATCTGATAATATTAAAAAAGATTATGCGTTACATTTGCATAGCGTAGATTCTCAGCTATCATATTACATACTGTCTTTCTTAATATTCCTGAGAATTCAATGAGCACGAATTGCTATTTAGTTTTTGCGCACTTTTTCCTATGCTCAAGTTCTTGATTCTGTTTATCATGCGTGGTTTATTCACAATTGATATATTTAGTTCGATGATACACTATTATCTAATGTTGCGAAATATAAGAAATAATATATACTCGTATTAAAAGTTCATGGAATTACAAAAGCTTGGAACATTTCCAGTAATTTAAATGTCACCTAAAGAGTTGTATGTTTACCATTAATAAAATAAAATGTAGATTACACCAGACAAAATAGTAATGGATAAGTTTCATTTTTAAAGCGTGCCTCTGAAACCAGTGAGAAAGTGTCTGAGTTTACTTCTTCCCTGTCGTTGCGAACGTGAAGACTTTGCAACAACGACGACGACGACCGCAACAACGAGATGTGATATCTGTTCCGGGTTGCAATCTCGAAGCAACATTTTCTGCAGAAGCAAGTTCCAAGACGAAGGACGAACGGCCAATTTCCGTGTTGTTCTTGGACCAGCAGTGACAGGAAAACAATTTGGCACGCAGCGACACCTCTTAAAGGTCCTGTCGTCCTTCACACAATAAATCATTCGGAAGGCAAGGGTTGAGGTGCCACTGGGAGGATGAGTGAGCAGTGTAAAAGGCTGCGGTAGCATTTGCGACTGTGGCGAAAGAAGTGTGGAGATGGACGCACGGGCAGAAGTGTGGAGGGTGGTATCGGGAATCTCAAGGACGAGACACGCTCACGACAAAATGCTCCAAAGGATCTTACAAACTTTTTCTCGTTTCGCTCTACTCATTTATCAGAGAGATTTTAATCGAACACGAATGTCAATCAAAGTTAATTTATCTTCCTGGTAGCTTAAATTTATGGACTTTCATATAATATCTAGCTGAGAACACTCTTATTTGCTCGCAAGGTTTTGATTTTTGAGCAAATATTTACGTCACCTTTGATATGAAGTAAAATTTTATTGATTAATATTGATAGTTTGATAATACAGGTATAGTAAAGAATAAAAAAAGGTGGATCCATACGAAGATTATGCAATCCGCAAAATTCGACAGGAAAAGAAGATTTTCATTACTATGTGAGAAATATAAGTTTGTGTTCTGTAGAAGACATTTTTAATTTTTAAGACAAGATTTTTTGTTTTCTTAATTTTGCCTGTTTAAATTATTTACAAAACCGGTCTTCGGTTCAAATTAATTTTTCTGTGCTTTATAGTTTTGGTGTAATATATTTCATATGTATTTATGTACTGATACATCTTTTTCTTGTTCTTATTTATCACGATCTTTAGACCTCAGATGGATGATATATATTTCACGGTCAGACAGGAAACAATTTATTTAGTAGTTTTTTTCGATCAATTAGAGGAACCGTCCGAGGTCGGAATCTTTTATAATCCAGAAACAAAGCAACCCTTTTACCATTCTCAATAGAATTGGGATAAATTTAACTTTTTAAAAGCAAAAGAAGGGATGGGGTTATAATACAATCATATTGAACTTTAAGCCAGAAATTTTCTTTAACGGGAATATAAATATCTGGAATACCCTTTACTTAAAAAAGAGAAAATACTATTATATGTGAGTAAATACTGGATCAGTAGGAAACTATTCTTCAGTGAGGAGCCTAAGTTTTAATAGTAGGTATATAGGAAAGGAGACGTTTATTGAGAATAATAAAAATATTCCCCTTGTCACAATGAGCAACCAGCACGAGGAAAATTGGTACTTGGTACATATTCCTAGGACTATTTATTTACTTTATAGCGCAATAAAAATTTCGAATCAAATTCACTTTCTAGAAAAATTGAAGCAAATAATACCTTATAAATCTTTTCCTCCCTAATCATTCATCATGTGATGAAATTATTCTTTTAATAGTACCTTATTTGGCTATAGCAATAGAATGATGGGAGAAGGAAAATGCATAATAAAATATTCCATCTGTAAATAAAATACATTGATGTATTTTTCTTGAAACCTGTAATATAAGAAAATTATAATACAGGAAAGTTATAATGAAACTTATAATATAAGAAAATTATAGCCGAGGGATTTTTGTGTCGTGCGGATACAATTTGAAGGTATAGCATATTTCATATAGTTTTGTAGAATTATATCATGCTTGCAATGTTTAACTATACTGTATGTTGATTTCATTGTTAATTGAGGTGACATTGAGGAACAGCACTGTTTTACCCTGGGTCTTTTCCAAAAATAATGTTTGAAATCGCTTTACGCAAACACTAGAGAATTGATTGAATAACAAAAACCAGTACTCGAAATATAACCAATACGTTTGATCAAGTTGAGAAAATACATTTATTTTCATACTTCAGTGTTACACCATTATCTTACTTTCATCACATTCCTTATTTTAACATCACATCAGAGTTTGAAGTAAGAAACAAAAATACCGATTGGTTCACCGTTTGGTTCATTGAAGCGATATCATTTAACGGAACATCAATATTTTTGGTACCCACCAAAACACAACTGAAGTAATAAAAAGTTTCGTCTTCACTCTTCCAATAATTGTATTATTTTCATTAAAATGTAATTCGTTGTATAAATCTAATCAATAAAACATTAAATATTTACAAAAAATTTGAAATAATTTTCGATCGTCATTATGTAGAGTGAAAATTTTTGATATTCAGCACTTCTCTCTTCAACTTGATGACCCAATCCAACCGAACTGACTCGAAAAGGATTTGGTTAATTCGGTTCGATGTTTGGTTGGTTTGGTTGAAACCTACCAACCCAAACCGACGCTCAGTCTTAATAAATACTTTACAATAGCATCTGAACTACTAGAAGAATAAGAATAACGAAATGGAATTTTTGACTCGTCTTACAAACAGCCAACAAGCGGGAAAGAGAGATATACAACGTATTTAACACTTAATTAGATTGAAATAAAAGCTTATTCTTCTGGAAATAGTTGACCACTAACCAAATATGCAAAATAAAATAATAAAAATTCAAAAAATGTTGTGAAATTTTAACAGAGGTGGGTGGTAGATAACAGATACGGAGGTTTTTGCGATAACATATACTGAGAAATTGGCTACGGTAATTAATAAGCGTTCCTTTCATTTTTTACTGAAAAGATTTATCAACAGAGTAAGAAGTGTCAGCCAAAAAAGACCTGAAATACACCTATGATTACCTCCTCATGAGTGTTCCTGTACTAGTATGTATGCATGAAGGACTGAGAATGTCTTCTTTGTTTTGGAGATGTATAAAACCTAAAATCCATGCAAGGATTCTGTAGGAAGGGTGTGAAGCACATTTAAGAGAAACTCTGCCAAATGATTCCTCGCCGGAATATCGACGTGCAAATGGGGTCGAGGGAATATGGAGGATATTGGAAAACTTAACATGTGGGAAGTTGGAGGATGCTATTTTACGTTCCTCTCAGTGCAAAGCTTCTCAGTGCGAAGGAATACCTTATGAAAGTCATTGCACCAGCAGGCACCGGATAGACTACTTTTGAACGTCTCTTCCAAAGAAGATGTCTCCTTGAAGATGCACGGAAGAACAATAGCGGCGCGTCACAAACAATCAATTTTTTCTGGATTTTGTGAGTTTGACTTTTGAGATTATTTAGATCAATCTTAAGCTTAAATCATTTATTCCAGAAATCAGTTATTGAGCGTTTGTTTCTACATTTAAATTTGTACTTCCGTTTTGAAACTATTGGATGTATGCTTGGTTATTACTATAGTTACAAAATACGGCTCACGCATTTTACATAAAGGATCCAAGAACACACCCCAGCGAGTTTTTCGAGTTTCGATTTCACATTCTGAATTAATTTTTAAGCGTACCATAGAAATAGACGCAGAACACATAAATCCGACGAAAAACCTAGGACATCGAAAATGAACACACGCGTTCTCCAAGGTGAACCCAAGTGAACCATCAAATCTTTTTTCAAAATTTGAATTAAATATTCTTTATTTAACTTTAAACATATTCCGCGTCACTGTTAGATAAATTAAAAAAAATTTTTTTGTAGCGAAAATTATATATACCCATTCGTTTTTATGTTCTTATGCATCATACAGCCTAGTTAGTATATTGCATTACAATGGAATCATCCGGAAAATTTGTCTGAAATGTTCAAATTTGACTCAGAATATTGATTCCCTACACTTTTCGCGGTGCAAACTTTTTTTAGATTTATTTCCAAATAACTTAATACACTTTTACCATAATCCTGAAAAGAATAAATTATTCTCACAATAATTCGTATTCTAGAAAATCTTCATACATGCTATCACGTATAGGCTTACTCGCCACCTCAAAATATGACATCACTATGGTCAGGTCGCGAGTTTGAGACCACTTGTAACATATACTAGGAAAATGTTAAATTGGAAATATTGCTACAGTAAAGTCGCAATTTTCCTTCTAGTACTGTACTTGTACTTTCTCGTTCCATACAGGTGCATGCAAGTCAAAGGTTTTGATATTGGTTGTTCTATGTAATGTAGGTAACCATGAGACAACTTGCAAGTAGTTCATATCATATAATATTTCTATTTAATGCCAGCTCATGCATGCAAAATCCTGTTGCAGCATATAGTTTTCCAAAAATTCCATGGAAAATAAAAGATGGGGAAAATTCAAAGATTCAGCATGAATGACACATAATTTCACCCTGAACGATAACTTAAATTTTTTTTTAATAAGAGAAATCATTTTGCAAATAAAAGTCGAAATTTAAAAAAAATACTTCTATTTCTATTAATTTTTTTAAAAACGACTCAAATTCCCAGATGTATTTTATTTCGGTCGGGTATTAAAAAAACTGATATTAAACGTTATTATAATAAAAATATTTATACTTAATACACATCAATGAAATTCTTACTGCGTTGTCAATGAGATTCTTGTAGCAAATTATACAATTTAACATACTGATAAGCTTTGTCGAGTTGTAAAAACATAAAAAATAAAAAGTGAAATCATAACCATTTATGTTTTATATTATGTAAGACATAAATTCATCAATAATTTTTTTTTACCTCAGCTATCGAAGAAAATTTGTCAAAAGGATGTGAGTAGTTCATTAAAGTGAGGTCATGCTCCTAGTATGATAATGGAAAATTCCTTGTCCCGTGAGTTTACATTTGAATTAGAACTTCCGCGAAAAAGAAGTAATGATGTAAAAAAAAAATCCAGGAGTCAATTAAGGTGAATTTCCCTAAATGCACAACCCTTTGGTTGTTTGTTGTCGAGTGCGTTTTGTTTGACTGCGAGGGATAATTTTAGCTCAAAGTATCTAACAATATTCAAGGGCATACGTTATTATTATTATTATTATTATTATTATTATTATTCTCAATTGACTCTCAAAATTGAAGTTGCCAGCCTCTACATTATTTGGTAAATATTTTTTATTTAGACCAAAAAATAAACTTTAAATGTCCTTCAGAACATGAATTTCACGTAACTCGTTTAATAACATGGTTTGTGGTGCAACTTTCACTTCAGAAAAAGAAGAAACCGTAGCTTTTGTGTGTAGCATCTGGAGAAATAACCAGATTTATAGAAAACGAAAAAAATTCTTCACTTAATAATACATTCATGGTAACGTTATTATTTTAAGTAAACCTACTGAAAACATTCTATCAAGCTATATCAGACTGTTCAAAGATGATTAATACTCATTATTGCAAGATTTATAACCAATATACGAACATCTACGATACTCCATTCATCAATTTCTGCATGATAAATCCTCCATTCATCAATTTGTACTATGATAAATCGAGCAGATAACATGTATACGAATAGTTTTCAAATTCATTTAGCTGTGTAGGAGAACTGCTTACGCCGTCACATTACATCCAAAGTATCAAAAAGACAGCAAATAATAGGGAGGACTATGTAATGAGTATACATTTTATGACGGTATAGTGATCATTACCTCTTAGATTTTCATTTTAAAACTTTCATGAATATATATTGCATCACAATAATCTTGTTTAAGGCTAGCATCATCGTGTTTATAATTATTTCAGTCATCCCCGTGTTTCTAATAAGAACATAAAAATATCTTATCTTCGGTTGTGGACTTTTCATTTCGCTTGGTCTAAACGTCTTGACACGATTTGAAGAGCGAATGATCTAAAATGAGCACCGCAAATAATTTCCAAATTTTTCTACATCACTTTCAAGCATGAAATATTATGTGGGAAACGAACTTTCCATTGAAGATTCTGTAATACGACACGTTCCATAAAATATGGGAATACGTCACTAATATACTCATCTAAGTGGAATGAGAGACCCTTCACATAGGGGCCAACCATTTTGCAAAGTGAGTTCCAAAGCGGTTACACATGCAAACTATTTGGTAACCGATGTGTCAGAAGGGCAATCCATTATGTCACAAATTCGACTTGCAGTGGTGAAGTGTTTTGCATAGGATGGTGAGAATTATAACACTTAACTGAGAGGGTGGACTATGACCATACAGGTGCGTAGTTGATGCAGTCTATTGGATCTGGATGCAAGTGCCGGTTATTGCTTTGAGTGCTTTTCAACCAACCTACGATTTTGTTAACTTAGTGATGGAAAAATCCTGAAATTTCGCAAAATTGAAGGAAATTAGTATCTGATGGTAAGAAATTACCAACAAATTGGCCAAGTAATTAAGTTTATTCCATCATTTAATATAAAATACTGAAGTGTATAAATGATTACGAGTACCTGGAAAAGTTAAAGTGGAAAAAAATACTATATCTGAAATAGAAAGAAAAAAATAGGATGAAAATTATTAGTTTTGATGCGATATTTTTATCTGAAATTTTGTCTCTAATTCGTTTATTGGAAGTTATAGATGAAAAACGGGGAATCCCAACAGCTTGAAATATCACCTGTATGTGACTAGGTGATGGTAACAATTTACGACCTGCAAGTCCAAACGTAAGCATCTAGTCAGTAAGTTCTTATAACTGTTCCGTTTCTGTCAAGCCGTGCGCGACTTCCTAATAGTTGTAGGCCACCAAATGATTGCAGACACAACTGGTCTGAAGCAGCCTTTTCAAAAAAAATCGATTCGTTGGAGATAGTTCGAAGGGGCAAAGAATATTGCATAGATATCACACAACATTGTGCAGGAATATACTGATACGTATTTCCGAGTGCATCAGTAAGAGAGATGCAGTAAACCATCAGATTTTCATAAAAACACATAAATCTCATTACTAGATTTCTACAGCTTCTCTCGAAATTTCACATAAGAGTAATAATAGTCCGTTTTCTCTCAATTCCATATAATATACAGGGTTATACATCCTTTATTTTAATCTGGAGAGATCATTTAACTGGAAATCATTTAGAAATCACTATTTGAAGATAGAATCTGCCATTTCGTTTTGTTAAAAAAAATTATACTTGTACACGACAAGAATCATTCACTACGCTAAGCGAAATAGGCTAATATCTATTCCTAGTGAATTCACTCGCATTATAGATAGAGACAAGCGCTGTGGTGGCTTGCCGTGGATAAATTAGAAAATTGTTTTCTGTCATGAGAAATGAATTCCTAATTTATCGTAAACAGTGGTGTAGTGGCAGCGTCTTCTCTTTTTATGATAACCCTAAGTGAAAGAGCATGGATTGGAAGCCAGCTCCACCGAACTACGTGAGATTTTCAGAAAGGGTTTCCCTTACGTACTCCAGACAAATGTCGGTTCACTACCATAATTTCCGTGACAATCCAACATTCTAATTATGTGACCCAAGTCGTAGTCATAGGTGGAAGAGCAGACTGCATGGCCTAATCCTCAACATACGACTTGAAATAAATAAATTATTTTACATATTACGAATTTATATTGATTTTTTATTTAATTTTACTTCCGACAAGGAGTGATGTAAGAAATAATTGACACCTGATCAATTCTACCAAAACGTATTGTCGATTAATTTCAATGTACATAAAACATATTATTGACACAAAGTAATATTGAAAAAAGATTTTTTTTTAGTTCAAATTAAGCTACAATACTTTATTAGGCTACATACTTTTGAGTTTTATTGAACAAATGAAATTTGTCGTGGATACTAAATAAAAACGAAATGCGTTAAGAATTGGTAGCACATTAATATTTAATTTTAAGGAATGAATGAAATTAGGTAAGTAGTTAACACATAAGAATGATAAAGGAAGTAAGCTAATCAATTCTACGAACAATGTGTACTAAGGGTTTTTGTTCAGATACCAACCTATCTGTTGACGAATGGATATCAGTGAAGAGCATCACCATTCGGTTCATCCTGTTGCATGGCATGTGCCGCTCATAAAAGAGTGCTGGTCGAGTGAAGGCGCACGTTCCATTTTTCTCGCCGCGGAGAAAGGATCCAAGTGAGAGTGTGTTTACATTCTGCGTGGCAGCGAGGGTAGCTGGCGCAATAGACCTGAAGCTGGAGCTCCAAAAGGAAGCAGGAGGTTCGCTAACCAGACGTCCCAAGAGACTCACCCACTTCAGGCTCGTGACCTCCGTTTCTCATCCTTCTCTCCTTAGTCATCTCCTCTTTCCCTTAGTCACCCTCTCAACGTGTCTCTTCCAAGTTACTTCTCAAACTTCCTCAACGCATTTACTACTTCATCTTTTACCATTCTCCATATCCGCCATTTTCTACTTTTGTTGACAATTTAAACAGACTTTCATTCACTACCGCGTAGGTTCTCGCTCGAAAGAAGTATCCATTCCTTTCACAATTGTCATAGGTTCTGCGCGGAAAACTTCGTAACTACGTTATCAGAAGCTCATCCTTATTTCTCTACAGAAAAAGGTGCTAAGAAAGGAGATGGAGAAAGGTTTGCAATAAAGGAGAAAGGGAGGGATGAGAAAAGTGCTAGTGGTGGTGGTGGTAGCCAAAGGGCTGAGGAGTGAGACGATCGTCGAGGGACGTCGCTGACCGGGAAACAGAACGGAAGAGAAGTGAAGTCGAAATCAAATTTCCGTGCAACGCGATTACGGGGACGGAGGCGTAGCAATCGAAGGAGGGTGGGAGGGAGGGAGGCGGTACTGAAGAAGAGTGACGCACGAGACCAAGAGCACGGTGGCAGGTGAACGGAGATCGTGTGAGTAACCTACACGCAAACAAATAACGACCCACTCACGTTGCATCACCAGATTACTTGCTTCTGTCAATTTCTTTGTAAATCATCCTAACACTGTGCCCACCTCCACTATACAAACGTGTTTCTTGATTAAGCTCTGAAGGTATGATGCTTAGACAAATAAACAGATCAAACTTGTTTCAGCAATTCAACAAATACGGTTTGTGCACTTCTCCCCCACTATTTTCACATCATACAAACACTCCAAGATTTATTATGTTTATTACAGACTGCATAAACTTTTCATTTAAGCTATATTCAGTTCACCAAATGCAATTGTTAAATTAAAACTCATTTTGTTTTAACGAACCAAAATAATTCTCTTCAATGTATTTAGCTAAATTTACAATTGTAGTTAATCCGAAACTATTACTTGTCTAGAAACGCGGGTTATTTATTTTCTCTTTGAAATAAATCTTAGGAACTCATTATTTAAAATGTATAGAATTTTTTCTGTTTAAATAAGACTAATAAATTGATTTGCTGCTTATAGTAAAGCCTCTGACACAATTAGTTACGTAAACCAAACATTGGGGCAAATTAATATACTGTCTCGTAAAATTTAATTACGGTAGAAACCATCATAACCGGTATGGTCGGGACAGAGAACCTGCCGGTTACCCGCTGGCCGGATCGTCCGTGGTTCTCGTGAAAAATCGACTTTCGTTCAGGAAAAACCGACAATTTCATCAGTTTATCTCGAGTAAACAAGCAAAGGAATTTATTTTATTGTACTGTATGAACAAACACAAAACAAATGTTTCTTAGGAAAATAGACATATGTATAAGTATATTGACTCGTGAGAAAATAGGCTCGAAAGCAAGAGGGAACTCTTAACGGAGATGATAACATTTTACGCTATCTTATTAGCATTTAACGTATAAAAATACCTCTAACAATAAAACAATCACTTTCCACTTAACAATTTGCATTTCCACTTAAAACAATCATGAAAATTTATTCTGAAAAGTGAGTAAAATAACAGGTCATTCATTATGTAAATGATCATAAGTTATGAAATAGTATGTTTGAGTGATAAAAATCACGTGTCATTACTTCAACTTCAACTTATTTCTCATTTGAAACATTAAATGTCCTTATTACCTCCAATCATCTTCATGGAATATAACGCTATCATTTTTAGCATTTATTTCCAATTTGTTTATCTCTTCGTTCCTATCTAATCCAATTATATAAGCACCTAAAGAGTATCATACTTGGGGTAATTTATCCAGATAAAAGTTTTTCTTAAACTTTTACGTTATGTCAAGGATCAAATAGAGACATTTTACTATCACTATTTTAATAAACATTTATCAATATGGCATTATTTATTGCATAAATTAAGCTACTGATGATGTTTATTTTAGAGAAACTTATTCTATACTGAGTTTATAAGTATTGTTTTATTTTGAGAATTCTACATAAAACAACCAACTCTTTTTAGATTTTAAGAGGTTAGTGAAATTCCTTTTACTCGAACAAATAATATTTTTAATATTTGTACTCTCTAATAACTCTTCATAAAATGACACCTACAACGTTTAAGTATTTGCCATTTTAGAGAGATAGTGTCTCTTAATGGGATGTCACATTCTCGAAAAGTATAAATTTAAATTAATTTTCCGCTCGTATTAAGTTGACTTCATAGTTACGTAAATGGTAAGGTCCAATGAGTCCAATGAGACTCAGGCTCGTAAATACAGGTATAAAAGTCAGCTATCTTTTTTCGATTTATGTGAGTAAGGAATCACATTTGTCACGGATGTCTCTAGTCATTATGGCAAAATGTAATGAATGATATTGTGACGTAAGTCATGATATAATGATCAAGCATTCATATTGAATAATAGTTAATTATTATTTTTAAGTTGTTGGATTGTATTTATGAACCTTAATGTATTTCCTATGTTAAATGTCATGGCTATCGGTTACTTCAAGAAACATAGTTTAAGTTGAAAAATGGATGTTTGGGGGTTCGTTACACTAGCTCGATGCTTCTCGTATGCCTCCTCGGAACCCACTGCCTGACTCCTCGGCGCCGCGTTTCGGACAGGTAGCGGCGAGGCCGGTAGCCCCGCGTTCCAGGAAGGCGAGACAATGGTAATCCTCTGGTACCGTTAAGGGGGTGGGGGGTGCACTCGCCTGGCCGGCGCGACAGAGCGCAGCGAGGCCGCCACAGATGCTACGATTTTGTATCTTTAAAATAAGATGTTGAACGTCAGGACATGAGTTTTCCCTCATAATTTTTCTACCGTTTTAACTGCTTAACAAGTAGTACGACGCATCCAATATATTACGACACTCTGCAAGTAAAGCACTTACGTTACAATTAACGTTCAAAGAGAAATAAACCGTAAATGTTGCAGACCCAAACTAGTTAGTGACATTATTTGTCTGCAAAGAGGGATTACGACCCTTGGCGCCACTCGACAACCAGACAACAGACGATGATTCTCCTTAAGGAGGAAAGCGTTAGCTCACAGAATGCCGTCGTCATCTAACGTTCCTTCTCGAGACAGTTAATGCTCTTTAGGAACGAATGGTTTGCTTTTTCTTCACAATTGCGATACCCAACCTTCCAGCATTTCGCATCTCACTGTTTCTCACTCCTAAGATCATTTTCATTACGATGACATCAAAGATTGTAGCTTGGCAGTGGTACGGGTTTTTCAATGCACTTGATTTCTGCTTCGAACTGCATGAATCTTAAAAACATTACGAATGGAGGGAGTCAGGATGAAGAAAATAGAATAGTCAGTTGAATACGAAATCCACAGGTTATATTCATAGAGCTTTAAAAGCCTTAAGAATACTTCAGCTGAATTCTAGATGCATTGAGTCCGAGATTTCGTTGCACCCCATCTTCGCTCATTTTTTAAAGTAAAGTTTCCCACCATATTTCTCTCAGTGCTTAATCCTATTACCTTACCACGCAATGTCAATCCTATATTTCAGAGATAAGTGTTCTATTGCTTAGTGTACTACAAGAAAGAAGACGTCAAGCTGCGTAATAGAAGAGAAATACCTTATGACAGATTAGTAATAAAATGAGATAAACGTTAAATTCATAATTGGAGACAAATTTCAAAGGTATGATAAATGGGATAAATCTAGGTAGATTTAAAAATTAAAATGTTGGAGAATGTAGAAAATTATCTCCTTTTTTGTTTTGTTTTTCGGAGAAAGGTATAATGAAATTATTTTAGGAAAACTCAATACTTCAATGAAAGGTAACGTATGTTTAAAGTAAATTAAACCGATGTGAATGTCAGTCTTGATATGATCATAGTAGAGACGAAGAATATAATATACAGATAGTGAAAATTATATTTACAGTATGGACAACTGTATCATGGAATGTAAATGAAATTTTCATAGTATTTGTTATTAATAGTTTTTTATCAGAAGTTATTAATATTGTGTCGTCATTAATAGTTGATTGTTGTTATGATTGTTGTTGCTATTAATGGTTTTTATAGTATTTGTTATTAATTGTTTGTTAAGAACAAATTAGTTTATTGTTTTACACGTGATCATACGCAATTTGTACTGCTTTTTTGGCAATAATTATATTATTATTATTATTAATTAAGACACTTAAAAGAAGTATAGTCTACCTAGAAAAATCATCATGATAATAATTTAAAGTAAGTTCCTTGAGAATTACAATAAAGAACGTCCTTTCCATGCGAAAGACATTATCTAGTAGTGGTTCATGAATTAATCACAATAAAGAGTTAAAGATTTTGAATCATTGGTAGAAATGAAGAGAAACGACCGATCCAATATGGGAAGAGCTGAGAGATATAGGTCATAAAATACTAAAGCACACATTAATTATTACAATTTCATATGATTAATTAAAAAGATTTAATGTATTTTAAGCAATAGAAATTTTAAATAGATGAAATATGTTCAGTAATCAAAGTGATTGTTTTTCCAACGTAATGATGTAGTAAACTAAATTAATAATAAAAATAATGCTCGTATTTCGTCCATTATTATTAATGTTATATATTCTTATTTGTGAATCCTCAGCTCTAGACTGGATATAAGGCAAGGAGGTACGGGACACATACTTACCACTCCCTTCTTTTACAGAAACATTATTTCAAGAATTCCGGACAGGTCGACACGATACAAAAACGATTAAATTTTTCATTTGTAGGAAAAGTTATCGAGAGTTGTTCAGTTGTTCAAGGCCCATGAAGATATCTGTGAGGATAATAACAGTTTGCCGATATAATAATACGTAATATATCAACTTTGTCAGTAGTCCGCATGTTTTCAATTTCTTCTCCCAGATTGTTATATTTATTTACATTATTTGTAGCAATTGTCAGCATACCATTGCTGTAAGGTAGGGCTCCATCTATTACGAAAGCAACCATATACTTTTTCCTGTACAAACCAAATATGGTCTTTTCCGATTAACTTTTTAGTTGATTATTAATAATGATAGGAATAATATTCATTTCATATTTTAATATCAAATCTGCTTCTCTTTCTCGCAAGTTACAACAAGGAAAGCAAGGGTCACATGTTCACTCTTCGTTGTACTTCCGCGAATATTCTAGAGTGTGTGTAATTCCCATCGATGCATTTTTTGTATATTTAGCACTGAGTTTTTAAAGTATCTTTGTTCAACTTAATCAATAAAAATAAATTTATTTTTTATACAGTGAAAACTAATTTAAAAAACTATTTTATATCAAAATTAATTTTATACATTAACTGATCATTGTATTAAATGATAAATTAAACTGAGTTTTATCAAATGAATTCAAAGTCGTAATAATTTCTATTACTATTTTCATACACACGAATCGCCTAGGTTCCGAAATGGAAACAGTTTTACATTGCGATAGAGAATTTCGCAATTATAGGTTCCCACGGAGAAATTTCGTGTCATAACGACGTCGTTACAACGTCGTCAAAGTCGTTGCAACGTCACTAGACAACTTCGTGAAGGTGTTGCCAACGCGTACGCATGTAAAGTCGATTCAACGTCGAGGACCGGCGTCTTCACAACGTCGTAAAAAAACGCATATTTGACGCGGTGTAACGAGGCCAAAACATCGTCGTCACACGATTTTCTTGAAAATGTTGAATTATCATTCTTATTACATCTTTTATGGATATTATCCATCGTCTTACCTTGTTCATTCATATTCTATGACTTGTAACACTCATTCTTATAAGAACGTTGCATTATAAATTTATAAATTTATTGTCAAAAAACAGCACAAACTGCTTATGACCACATTAAGGACAATAAACTAATTTACTCTCCGGAAGCAAGCAAGGGACCATCCCATCAATTCCGATCAAGGGCCCTAAGGCAGAGGCGGATTCAAAAATTTCAGCAAAAGTTCCTAGATAAGATAAAAAGTTAGCTGCGAGTTATAATACATATATTATGTCAATATGTTTGTAATTTAACGCAAATATGTTTGAAAATTTACATGTAAAAGTTATTATCGAACTATAGATTATTCTGAGTTTAGTGTTTAAAAATCATAAGAGTTGAAAGAACCCCACTAAATTTACGATTTATTGTTACAATAAACTTGCCCCTAGACAAAGCCTAGAGAACCTGTATAATAAATCCACCTCTACCTGAAGGAAAAACGGAGAAAAACCCGGGCCAGGATGGGGCTACAGAATTTATGTACACAACCGTGCCAAAGTTGAGTACACATAAACTTAATTAATATGAGCCATACGGCAACACAATTACGCAAGAAAATAGTTTTTGAAATAGTTATAAGTTATTTAAAAAGTACTACTGCAATGGCGGGAAAAAGTACAAGACGGATTTAACTTTTATTAAAATCAATAAATTCTTGTACAGTGTAGAAGCACTGGTGCAGGAGGTAGTTTTTAACCGCGGATTTGAAGTTATTCAATTTCATAATATATTTTATATTCTTGGGCAGGGAATTATATAGAACGATTCCCGAATGATAAGGTACTTTTTGGCAAAGAGTGGTTGAAACTCTAGGGCGATGAATATTACTGCTATTGCGAGTATTGTGTTCGTAAACGAGACTGTTTCGTATGAAACAAGGGTGGCACTTGTAATTCGGTCTTTACACACACGACTGTTTCATAAATATAAATGTAGGGAAGTATTAAGATATTTAATTCCTTGAATAAAGGTTTACAAGAGTTTCGGGGGTGAGATTTACAAATTATCCGAACTATCCTCTTCTGAATTCTGAAAGTTTGAATACTCTGACCGGAATTACCCCAGAAGGTAATGCCGTAACGTAAATGGGAGTAAACGTTTGCAAAATATACGCAACGGGAAATACGTGGACTAACTCCGTTAACTAAGTTTCGGAATGCGTAACACAATTTACTTAATTGGGAATTAAGATTGTCAATGTGACATTTCCATTTTAGATTGTCTTGAATATGGAGACCTAAGAATTTTGTATTCGTAACAGTTTTTAATTGTGTTCCGTGTAAAGAAAGAGAAACCTGGGGTAAATATTTTGTATTACTATTTTGAAATGACATAGTCAGTGTTTACAATGAGACGATTTGCATGGAACCAAGTCGAAAGGTTAGACAAAACGTTTTGTGCATTGGCGTGTTTACATTGTATATTAGTGTCATCAGCAAAAAGAACCATTTTGCAATCTGATGTGGATGATGACATGTCGTTCACATACAATAAAAAGAGTATAGGGCCGAGAATTGATCCTTGGGGTACTCCGCAAGTAAGTGGCTTTGTTTCTGAAAGACAACGCTCAAGTATTTTATTTTTAGAAAAGGATATTTCTACCTGTTGATATCTATCTTTTAAATAAGAAGTTAGCCATTGATGTGGAAGTCCACGAATGCCTAAAGAATGCAATTTGGAAAGGAGAATTTCGTGATCGATGACATCGAATGCTTTGGATAAGATAAGAAAAACACCCTGAGGATTTTCTCCACGGTCAAGAGATGTGGTAACATCGTTTAAGAAAGAAAATATGGCTATAGTGGAAAAGGATTTCCTAAAACCGTGTTGATCGTGAGAGAGAATGTTATTTTTTGATAAAAAATCTAGAAGACGCTTATAGAACAATTTTTCTAGGATTTTTGAGAAAGTGGGTAGTAGAGATATTGGTCGGTAATTTCCAATATTAAGTTTGTTTCCTTTCTTGTGTAAAGGTTTCACTTTAGCTCTCTTAAATATATTGGGAAACACCC
>NNCF01126780.1:1031759-1115649 GCA_002313205.1 Laupala kohalensis
GAAGTGAACATAGAATTGGGTACGTGGGTGGATATAATTGGAGGACATTGATTTGGATATATTGAGTTCGTTATTTTACCAACTTCTGAGAAGTGAGAATTAAACAAATTTGCGATGTCCTGAGGATTTGTTACGATTTTGCCTTCGTTTAGTAAAGAAACATTTTCTTCGCGTATTTCAGAAGTTGACGTGTAATTTTTAACAATATTCCATATGGCTTTCATCCGGTTGTTCGATTTTAGTATATGCCTGTCGTTTTGCATTACTTTAGCTGCATAGCCTACTTTTCGAAGAATAGTCTTATATTTACGAAAATAATTATGGAATTCGGGTGGTTGGTTATAGCGTTTTGAAAGATAATATAAACGGCGTTTGTTTTTTGAAGAAATTCTTATCCNATGTATTTCTTTGTGTTAATTAACTTGCGTTTTATGGGAAAGCTAGAGTTGTAATGTTTTACGAATATTGAGATAAAGACATTGAATTTGTCGTCGGTGTTTTGGCAATTGTAAACATCTTTCCATGTTTCTTCCCGCAAATAATTTATAAATCAGGATTTATTTATGTCAATAAACTCTCTTGGAAATTTGTAAAGGATTTTAAGTGGTTTTAGTTTATTATTAATATTCAATACTTGAGCAAGGTGATCACTATATCGGGCGATAAACTCTTCAGAGAGATACGAGATTACAATCTCCGACTTTCAAGTTCGACTAAGGAGTGATTCGATCCAGGGTCTTTTGCGTCTCAAGGTCGCTTTCACTGAGCTACTGCAACATTGTGATAAAGGCTAAGTTTTTATCTTCTTGTATTGCTCCATCTTACTATTGCTACCATAAATATTAAAGACGTAAAATAGTAATCTCCGTAAATAAGTAAAAGGTAGGATGTTCTCAGCAAAATTAACTCTTGGCGAAAAATGTTCCCAAGTAGAGTTCCAACTTCCACTACTAGATGGCAGTGAAAGGTGGAACGTCGAGATTGTGAATGTGATTCCGACCATCCAAAGAGAAATGGGCCACAGTTAACGGGAGTAGAGACCTATGGAATATTATTATTATTATTATACAATTATAATAATATTACCTGGTGTTTAAAAAGGTTTGAGGGGCTAACTAGCATGCCTTATTCTTGGCTCGGTAAGTTGAGAACGGTGGGAACAATACGGAAAGTTTCTGAGATAACAGATTTTTGGATCTTGAAAATAAGGTATTTGGGATGCAGATTTAATTTTTCCAAATTTTCTAGCAGGTTCTTATTTATGAGACCAT
Organism: Laupala kohalensis; assembly: GCA_002313205.1. Taxonomy (NCBI): domain Eukaryota; kingdom Metazoa; phylum Arthropoda; class Insecta; order Orthoptera; family Trigonidiidae; genus Laupala; species Laupala kohalensis. The sequence goes on from NNCF01126780.1 coordinate 1,033,031, forward strand.
TTTCTGTAACTACGATTGATAGAATTTCTACAGTTTCGAGTTTATAAATGTCTTTATATTCTATTGAAAGTGGGGTGTATTTTGAAATCATCTCCATTTCTGCTTTGTCAATGTTATGATCTGCTGGATGGGTGACATCAATGATGAATGCTTTTCGCTCTCTGACATTATGTTGTATAATGTCTGGTCTATTAGTTGGGACTGTTTTATCTGTGTGTATTGGCAGGTCATAATATAGTTTAAAATCTTTGTTTTCTATTCTTGTATTCTATCTTGCTTGGTATTCATAAGGGTGTGATCATTTCAGCTTCTTAAGTTAAAAGTCCGAATCTTGTTGCAATAGATTGGTGTATTATGTTAGCAGCCAGGTTATGCCTGTGCAGATACTGTGTGTTAGCTAAATTTGTACATCCAATGGTAATGTGATCTATTGGCAGGTGTCAGATTCTACATTTCTCATTAACATCTTGCTTTTCAATGTAATTTTTATAGTTGTTAGTTGCGATGACTTGATCTTGGATTGCTTGCATGAATCCCTCCGTCTCTCCAAATACAGCCTCATCTCTGGGCCATTGCACTGAGGCATCGTGATCGGCATTTTCAAGAGCGTGAGGAAATTTGCAATGGAGAGGCCTTCCACGCTTTAAACCTGCCCTTGCATGTGGCGTTAGTTGGATAGTTTTCACTGTTACTGAAGTTCATTGGACTGTAACTTTTGTCACTCGATACTACTGCTTTGTGTAGTGGAGACATTTCAGATTTTGCATAAAAGTACTTCTTGAGTCCTTTTACTTGCCGATTACACAACACTTTCAGGCCCAACAGACCACAACCACCTGCTTTACTAGGATTGTAGAGTCGTTCAACTGCGGTTTTAGGGTGGTGCATTCTGTATATTGTGAGAGTTGTACGTACCATCCTGTTAAAATTTTCAATATGAACTATCCCAAATGAATGTGTCAGAACTGGAATGCACCAAGAATTAATTGCTTTAATATTGTTTATTATTATTATTAATATTATTATTCTAACTGAGTCATTTGGTCGTCGTATAATGGAGTCATCTCAACGTCGATCTTCGACTGGATCTCGACGTCAAAACAAAGGAGTTTATTACCGTCGTCTCGACGTCATATAACGATTTTGTCTCGACTTCAAATTCCGGGAAATACGACGTCGGGACGGCGTCGTTTATTCGACGTCGTCCTTCGACTCGATATCGAAGTCGAAATACTTCGAAAGTCGGCTCAACGTCGGCAATTTCTGCGTGGGTTGAGAAAGAGATATTCATTCTGAAAGATTAAATTAGTATCAACAATTGAATTCCTTCCCAACATTTTACTAATGCTTTAGACACATTTTATTAATTTATTTTTCTATTTTGTACATATTTTATCTGTTATTGAGTACTGAGAATGATTGAACAACATTTCCCATAGAAAATGACTAAGTTTTAGGGACATATATTAATATGTGCAACTTTGGTGTATCTTAGGTCCATAACTTGTGCATTTCGTATAGTTAACTTACGACACAATTGTATTATGTTGTAGGTCTTCGTCTAAACATGCATAAGTCATAATTAAAATAATTTCTTTTATTTATGAAGCAGTCAGTAGACCAGTTTAATCATTCCTTCAACACCATGAGCGCAGAATGGGTGGTGAGGTTTCCTACAGCTCTTCCTATCGTGAGGCGCTTCATGGCTCTCAGTAAGAGTACTTGCTGCAGTGGCCAGCAGACAGCCATCGCTTTTAATTAAGAGGGGCATTTTTCATCCGTTCCTCTCTCTCTCAACCACCAATCTACCTGTCCATCTAACCAACCTTTCGTTTTATTATGTATCCCCCACCCCGAACCCATCCACCGCAGTCAACATTGCAAGTCCTTGATTAAGCGATTAAAGGGATTGAGGCATAATTATCAGGGCACACTTTGACCAGCGCGACGGCAATTCTGCTATTATTACGAGAGCGTATTTGCGTCAAACAAGAGGGGAATTAAACTAGAAAGTTGGTGAACGCTTACAGCTCTGAGAGAGGCGTGGCGATCTCGTTTATGAGCTGCCTCTCTACCAATTACGCACAACTTGAAGTTATTCTGACGTTGGCATGGTCAAACATTGTCTTGGAACGCTCGCCGCCATTCATTTTTTTTTTGTTCAGAGTCCAGCTGAGCTGCTGTCGAGTTCATTATTTATGAATGCTCGAGTAATCGCGAGGCTTACTGTCCGGTCGTGGGTGGTCGCGGGTAAATAAAAATGTATGTTTGGAGTGAACTGGGAGTGCGGCGGCGCGGAATGAAATTACGCATACGGTTTACGACTAACGCGGCTTTTTGGAACGTTGCCTGTACGAAGAGTTATGGACTGCTGGACTACGAGGTAGTGTATGGTAAATCGGTTGAAAACGCGTTACGCGTGTGACGAGTCATTCAATGCCCATGATGCTGTCGCATGGAGGGAGAATTGGTAGATCAGAAATGGCATAACGGACGATTGCGTTTTTAAAATTGAATATTAATTTTTACAACCCATTCCTCTGAGTGGGATATCATTCCGTTGTTCCAATCATTAGTTCACTACATTTTAATGGGAATAAACGTAATCAGAATATAAAGGTCTCAAATGTGAACAAAAAGTTAGCGTGATTGGATTTTGAACAGAATAAATCGATGTCAGTATATGAATCATGAAGTAGAAGGACGCTTTTTGAATTTTAATTGCACAATACGAAATACTAGCACAAATTGTCTCATTATATGTTACTCTAACATCCAAGTATTTTACTTTGAAAATAATGTGAGAAGGAAAATTATGATTGGCAACATTTTAAATGTGAGGAAATGTTTGTAATTAATGTGTCAAATTTTTATATTTGAACCAAAAATTGAATTTTTGTACCATTTACTTTATAGAGGTTTGTAGTGATATACTCAATTTCGCATATTTTCTCAATTTAATATCATCACCCCCCCCCAGGGGGCTTAAATCTAGTAATTACGTGTTTGAAAAACACGGGGCCCCGTGCTGAGCCTGGCTCCTTCCTTTCTCTTTCTTGACCTTCCTTGGTCACCTCTTGTCCTTTTGATCCCGACGCCATTAGGGCTAGGGTATCTTTCATTTTCCTCATCTCTCTCATTGTCCTACCCCTCATTTTTTTCCCACCTCTATTTGATATTTTGATGTATGTTGTGAGATATGTTTGGGTGTGTTGTAGGTCAGGAGGGTTTTTAGTGGGTAGGGTTGAATCATTCGATGAGTCCCACACGCGGTGGGAGTCATGTTGGCTCTCCCTAGTGCGTAACTGCATTTTCCCTACCTGTACAAGTTTTTCGGGCTCCAATGACCTTTGATGTCGATTTGAGCCGTAAAGCTCCACAAAAAAAAATCATCAACCTTCAACCGATTAAAATCGCCAGTACTATATGGAGTGTTTTTAAGTAAAGCTGTGTTTCCTTTATTTTTTAAATTTATTTTGGACCACATCTTCAGTTCGTCTCGACGTAGACCTAACAGTCACATATTGTATATATCTGTAATAAACTCTTTCATCGTCGATCAACTCGCCCATTTCCTTTAAATTTGTCTTCCCTTTCTTTTCTTCAAGAAGTTAATGAACTCTCCTCTTTCTTTCCCGTATGGGTCCCGACATTATATGCTTAACCATCGCATCTGCTTTTCCACATGCTCATTATGCATTATCCTGCTTTCCAATTTTCCGGAGATAGTTACCAAATTTTCCATATTCAGAGAGAGATTCCATGACATGTTCATTAGTGTGAACACGCTTCTTCTTTTTCTTCTTCCTTCTGAAATACGTTTGGGATACGTTCGTGTATGGTAATATAATGTTGTTATATTATAGTAACATTTAAGATAAATAAAAGTCTGGAAATGCTTACCAACAGCCTATAATATTTTTACCAGGTTAACTAGATAATAGTATCTGTTTTTGAAATAAGTGAATGCAATATTACTAATGTTATGTGTAACCGTCGCCATAATTCTACATATTTAATCTAACTAAATTATAATGTTTTCAAATATCTCTAACCCCCTCATTGATTGAATAAAAATATTCTACCTTTCACCGTAAACTCACCCACCAAGACCGACCGTTTCCAGGTCGCTGCACTTTGTTCAATTTTCTTTCCAGTAATTGACAAAATGAAACTTATTCTCAATGAATTGTTAAACTTCATTGTCTCCTTCCTCTCCGCAAAAACCCGTAACTTGAGATTATATTCAAAATAAACTAAAAAAGATAATTTAAAATTATATCTTCAGTTGTATTGGTCAGACAAATTTATGAATTACCAAAAGAGAATTATCAATTGAAGAAAGAATATGTATTCTAGAAGATATTTAGAAGAATAGGTTATATGATCGTAAACATCCGTGTAATTGTAACATAAACTAATTCTCCCATGTCAGCCATTGTAATGCCATGATGTGGTATGATTTAAAAAATTTGTGTGTGTGTCCTTTAATGCTAAACGGAGTAAAATTCACGTTTTCCCTTTCCCATTTTTGTAAAATAAAATGATACATCTGAAAAAGTTCCAACGAGACATATCCTCGATTTTTGTTAAATTTTCAATACTAATCTGCACATGTAATTTTGTTAACTTTTGTATTGGTTTACTTAAGCGAAGAAATTCAAATGGCATGTTAATTTAATATTTATGGTCACCTAAACTCAGTTCCGGGTGTAAAGTTCATTAAATTTCCAGTTGTAACGAGAGAATAAATTAACTTATTTGTGAAGCGGTTTGATTCATGAAATACATTACGAATGATCACCATGAAATTAATAAATGCTTTTGCATATTTATAACATTCTCAGTGTAATTCGAATTATCGAATTAATAAAAGGGTTATATCAATTTAATATTTATTTACGTTATCGACGAAATACAGAGCAGCATTCCTCATATTAGTCATAAAATGTACGCATTATTCTTATACTTGTAATTAATATACAACTGGTTTGAAAACCCACGTTTCAACTCTTGGCATTTGTTAATTTAATTAATGCAGATCTCGAGAAACAATACTTAGTTCTAAATTTTGAGTTCGAGTTTTTTACTTGCACTTTAAAAGGAAGACAAATAGTTGAGCAAATGCCAAGATTGCATGACAACGGACTTAAACATCTATACATGTGAAAAGGCGTGTAACAACAATACAGAGCAAAATACTTCATACACCAAAGAATACCTCTCCAGTCAACCTATTCTCCTCTACAATGCAAATTAGTAGGCATATTAGAAAAGATACAATTCGCATTATAGGTTACACCCACGCAAATCGGAAGGCGCAATCTTATGATAGTGTATTGCAGAATGTATTGTGAAATTTCGAAATCGTTTTGATTTAAAATCTCTTTTTCATGTTCCCATGCAATAATTTCGTTGGTTAAAATCCACTAAATTTATATTACATAAAAAAAACCTTTCTGTTTAAATTAAAACTACTATAGAACTCCAATTATACTGATAAAATGGGAGCGGATCCAGTTCGGATAACCGGATTCAAGTATCCGGATAATTGGATTTCTTACAATGAATGGTTATTTTTTCAGGCAAATCGACCAATATATAACTGAGACTCATAATGTCGGGGAAATAACTAGCAGCTGACTCATATTGCAGGAAAAAATCAAAACCTAACTTACAATATGTAGTTCAAAGATACAATGGCATAATAGGCCAATAGTAAGATAATAACAATAAAAAATAAATCTACCGTCGATCAGGATAGTTGACGAACCGCATGGTCGGACTTCGAACAATAGGAGTTCTACTCTATTTAAAACATTTTACAACAAAAATGCACTTATTATTTTGTAATATTTGTATTTTGTTGAAGTTTTACATTAAACACGCGCACAATGTAAAATACCAGAAAGATGGTAACCTATTCTACGTAGTAAAAGGCGAATAACATTTTCCAAATTTCCCAGGAGAAAATAGCATTTTCTATCTATGTCGAGTTCTTGTAATGTGCATTACATACGTTATGTTATGTTATGTACGTACAAGGGTTTTCTTACTCACTGAAAAGTTTACGGATGACTTTTTGTGCAACTTTCCATAGTGTGTTCAGGTTACAACAACAGCCACCACGACAGGGCTGGAATCGATGGAGTCAATATCATTGACCATGAAATTGTAGCACAACCTGCATTAGAAACGGGAAAACGTATTCGAGAATATGCAGCAGTCACTGCATTTCCTGGGAACACTGAAATTGTGAGTCGATTGCTTTCTAATTGTCCACCCGACTTCCAACCCTACAGGGTGTTTTCCGGAGTCTAGGTGGAAATACCAGAGGTGAATACAGCAGGTCTCTGAGTTGTACTATGCCAACTTCCATTAATTATTTGGATATTTTTTCCTTAATGAATAAGAATAACTTTTTTTGCTTCAATCAATGGAGTTCTTCGTTTGTTAATCAAAATTAATAAGCAATAAAGTTAGTTTTTTATATTTTAAGGGTTTCTGATAATTCTGGTCTCTAAATACGACTTGATTGTGATATGTTGGTAAACAAGGAATCTACTACATCAATAGCTCCTCCACGAGTAGGTACTCAGAAGTAGTGAGTTAAAAAAGGAATCAACTAGTTTAACTGGTTTCTAAGTGAACATACTTTTATAATCTTAGCATTTTGACTAGATTGTAAGCACTTCGTAAAGTCAGCCGTTTACAGTTGTGGATAAATATTCACACACTGATTGGTGTTCTTTCTTACAAGGGAACTTTCAAGAAGCGCAAGTGAAAAGTGGTCCTGATTTTTAATACTGAAATAGATTGACTATTAATATGTCATGTGAAAATATTATCGACGATGGTATATACACTCGAAGACACTGAAAAAAATCGAGAAATTTGCCAATTTTTGGCATCTTCTTTCCGCTCACACTTAAGACAATGATAAGGAGCGTCAACCCTTTTTAGTCCATACAGAAGGTCGCCGACTGCAAGCTATAAGTTTCGCATTACATGCCGTGATACCCTCTCGATATACCTCTCCGATACTGAGACGCGTAAGTTTTTCGTATTTTTTTCTTTCAATGCCGTCAATCTATTTCATCATTTAAAAAATCAGGACACTTTCGACCTGCGCTTCTTGAAAGTTCCCTTGTTAGTGCTAACTTATACTAAACGCAATGTTGGTGACGTCTTGCACCTACCCCGTATTTTTCCTTTCTCGACCACCCAAAGATTCATGGGTCTCTCACAAACTGAAAGTTTAATTAATGCCATCATTTATAGTACTTTTGCAATCAACATTATACACCAAGAAAAGTGACTGCAAATACCATATTATTACAATAAATCCAAACGTAATTTGGTGTTACTGCAAAATTAGTGTGTTTTAAACGACTCATTATAGGGTATAATTATATTTATGGTGTTTCTCTCATATCTGTACTTATCTATTGAACTCATCATAATTCTTCAAAAAATAAGATGACACAATCCGAACAATATTATGTCGAAGATTTTGAAAAATTAACCCAATCTGATAAGGTATTGACACACATAATTCCCACATTCAGTCAAGTTTTATATTTAAGGTCCATGAAAACATCTCACTATTCTTCCCGGACAGAAAACTCAAAGAAAATCACAGAAAATGCACGAGATCCTTTTTTTCAGTTAGCATTACCCTCTCGACGAAGGTTCTTCATGTGAAACATTTTAATGCAGAAATGTAGATTATAAGTTTCCAAGAAAAAAAAACTAAAACTCCCTTTCCTATCATGTCTTTGCAAGAATGTTTCATGTAACTGTATTACTAATAGAGGACTAAACCTTTATAAAATAGTTTTTGAGATAATGTTTGGAAAAAGTTTATGTTTTACTTACTGAACTGAATCAGTTTTACTGCTAAATGAAGTTTGAATTGGTTTCTTCACGGTCATTTCTCACACTTTTAAGGCGTTTGAAGAAATTGTTAGAAGTTACATGAATATAACAGTAATTGTATAGGCACTATAAAATTGTTTTGCAATATTATTGAGTTTTAGATGAATTTTCTAATCACAGTTTCAATAGAATTATGTGTTGATATCTCCTCACAAAGATAACATTTCTTCAGATTGATATCCTTGACGGCTCCCGTGCTCAATGAACTGTTTAGAACTTTACTGTAAAACGTATGACATTTCCTTCTCAGGTGACTGGCAAACACGTTTTACACGTTATCACCAAGTTTGAAAAGTATCCATCAAATTATGTAGATTTGCATAACGGACAAACATAAATATTCACCTTATTTTTATAAGATTATAAATTGATCTACTTTAAATAGGTAGATAATTTAATTAAATCAATAAATATTATTGTCAAGAAAGCAGTTAAAAACTGCGCGTGACCACGTTGAGGACAATTAACTAATTTATTTTCCACAGCCAAACAAGGGACCATCCCATCAATTTCGATCACGAGCTCTAACACAGTGGCATTTTTAACATTTCAGTACACTTTTAAGATAATACAAATAGTAATATCAAAGAAACCAACAAAATTTGTTTTTAATAGCATACAAACATGTTATTACACAAATACGTATCATCGAAATTATCCTGAAAACATTGTTTATAAATCGTAACTATTAAAATAACTCTAAATTCGATATTAATTATTACAGTAGTATTAACAAGTCTGCCGCCCTCAGCAAGAACCTGGAAAGTCTGAATATAAAACCCACCTCGACCCGAAGGATAACCGGAGAAAAACCCGGGCCTGGATGGGACTACAGAATTAATTAACACAACCGTGCCAAGGTTAAGTACAGATGAAACCAAGCTTATATCAGTAATAAGAAATAATATGATATGATTTCACTAGGAATAGTTTCGGCAATGAAAATAGAATGCGGTACTTTATTGGATGAGTTCAGTGAACATTGGTTTTGAGGTACTGAATTCGTCATTTTCCCTATCGTCAATAGGAATTAAACGAATTTGCAATGGGTTCCTTGATCGGGAAAAGAATAGGAGGTCGTGGGAGGAACCGCCTGAGTTTGTTCCTTATGGTCTCAAATTAGTCAGTGTGAGGAAAGAATAAGTGGTTGGCCGAACTGTAGTATGCGGAAATATAATAGGTGTGAGTAGTTAATGAAGAGACATAAAAGCAGTATTCAATAACACAAGCGAGCGATAGAGTCGGAGACGGTTGCTGGGCAGGGCGATCACTATACAGATGCTATGGTAGGAGACTTGTTCAGGAAACAAGTAAACACTGATCTACTTACCCGAGAGAAACAATGAGGTGAGATGGGGAGGGAACAGAACGTCCCAGAACTTGAGAGCGAGACTCGGTTCTGGGATTTGGGAGATTTTGTATGAGGATCCAAAATGTCTCTGACCAAGCATTCTTTAGACAGCGTAAAACGTTGACCAGGAAGGCCGCAGTTGAGGCACGTCATGGAAATTTATTATTGAACCATATAATAGAAAAGAGGTTGATCAAGGATTAGAAATTTTATTGACTTCTATTAATAGATTTATTTGACATTAAAAATGTGTATTCTGGTATTGAATGACGAGTAGATAGCGGACAGTGGGCTCGATTGCCAAATGCGACGGTTTATGACGCAAATTCCCTGGATCATGCAAATGAAATTACTCCTGGTAGACACAGAGGGATTGTCTGGTTTTCTTATTGGGTCCACAGTTTTCTCCTGTTTTTCAAAGATTCATCATCCTCCACCACTCGTGTGATGTATATCTACCGTATTATCTACCTTGTGAAGGGGTGTCAGAAAAGGTGTTGTAAATGTTCACACCAATTATTTTTCTGATACAAGTTAAAAAAATCTCAGCGAAATCCAATATGAAACGGTGTATTATACAGGAGGAGATTTGTTATTATTTTCCAGTTTGTTTCAATTCTTCCATTGCTTCATTATTAAATATTTTATACATCGTAAATTGAAAATCCTTTCCAAGAAGTGTCTTCTTTCTCTGTTTTAGTTAATGTGGTGGATGGTGAAGCTCTGCAAATAACCAAAGTGAGTCGCTTGCACATGGGCGCTTATCTGTGCATCGCTTCCAATGGAGTTCCTCCATCTATCAGCAAACGAGTGCAGTTACGAGTGCAATGTAAGTAAACCGACAAATTATTTGTATTTTCAGAGGACTATCTGGTTCCTTCGGACTGAGACGTATTATTGCTCATAAGCGTATTATTGCTATGAGACGAACAGTTGTTTAAGTTCTGGATTCGAATCAAACATTCATTTTACCATCTTCCTCATTATTCCCGAGAATAACCATTTCATGTAGGAATTCTTATACGGATCCTAACCACTCTCTTGTATGCTAGAGAGAAGTGGTATTGTATTATAATGGGCTGCCTAGGTCAAATTATTAAGTGTTGACATTTTGATTATTTTGTGTGTTCTCAAGAAATGCTCTGTTTTTTTGTGAGAGTAGAATAGAGTCAGTTAGAACCTCGTAGTGACGAGAGAACTAAAGAAGGTGCTCCAATTGTGGGAACCAATGAGTAGTGACAGATCGGAAGAGAATGGGTGCTAGATAGGCGAAATGCTGGAACACAGTCACTGTTTGTGAGGGCCAGGCGCACTTTTGGTTTCCTCATAGCATTTCCTGGAGGAAGACTGTGGAAGATGTTCAAATTTCGCATTTACGTTTATGTGACTTCACCTGGGCAGTCAAAATGCCCATGAATGCCATCTCTGTGATCATAAATACTTGACAACAAAGAATCATTACTTGCACCAGTACGATACCGGAAAACATTATCGATTACTACATCGTTATAATTTGCTAGGATTGTCGGTAGTCAATGTAGGAATTTTTTTTTAAACTAAGCACACATTTCTTTTTATAATTTACGCTGTTCATACATGCTTATTATTCACTTCATGTATAAAATGAATTCGTGTCATCCAAAACATATGAAACTAACAATCATTAAAAACTTATTATATCGTACGTTTTTGGTATCTGACCCTAAATACCATGAATCAAATTTAAATAACATCAAAAGGATTCTTACTACGACCCGTGGCGTAGTGCCTAACGCACTCGCCTTCTTCCTATGGGGACGGCGGTTCAAAGATCCAAGTAGAATCCGAGGTGGTGGACGGAGCGGTGTTCGGGGCAGGTTTTCTCGGGGTTCTCCCTTTTCCCCTGCCTATCATTCCACCACAACATTGATTCAGAATCATTCACCCTCATGTCATTCATAATCACCGTTTCAGGGGAGGTGCGACAGGAAGGATATTCGGCACCCTAGTATTCCCCAGTCAAAAGCAAATGAAGCATCATATATCCATCCCCATTCACCGACCCCACATGAAGTGGGAAGAGGCTGGGTTAAAGAAGATAATAATAAGCACAAGTGATTCTATTACATACATAAAGTGAACTATTGTTGAATATTCATATGTTACACTCTTAATCAAATTGTCATTTATTACACCTCAAGGTTATAACTTTGTGTAGAACTAATATGTGTTGTAATACCGTTCTTTTATTTTTTGAGAAGTTGGATAACCTCAGTCGTGGTGAAAAAGAACTTGTTTGGAACTGTAATGGGTTTTAAGGGCTCGCCAACAACAAGGTCATTAGAGCCCATGCAGGTGAGGAACTGTAAAGAGACTGAAAATGTACTAATATATAAATTTTCTTATACATAATTTCTGAGAAAGAAAAATACTTTTTTAAAGAAGATAATTAAATGTATATGTTTTAATAACTCATAAAACTGCAAAAAGTTTCTTCATATCACTTTCTTTATAATTTTTTTCTCTCTTTTCCTTAGAACTCCAACCTAAAACCCCCTTACGTGTAACAGAAAGAGAAACTGCTTCCCTTTCTCGTCCAAATAAATTTATTAGTCAATAATTCCAGAATTGTGGGTAGAACCCCTCGATTTTTACCGTGTTTATGTTTTATTGTTTATGAAAATGCTCATTTACTATTAAAGAATTAAAATAGTAAGTATTAAACTGTACAATTCCAACTATTGAAAATTAAATTTATTAAAAATTATATAGATATCCTTGTAATTTCAGTTTTAATTGTCATGTCTCCATTTTCCAACATTACGGGATCTTTGGTGTTGGTATTTGTATCATGTTACATCCCTAACAATTTATCGGTCTCATTTTGTCCCAAGGATCAGGAAATCTCATATGTCTATTTTCGTTATGTCTTTTGATTCTCAATTATGTCACTATTGCGTCATTCTCATCCGTAAAGTTCTGAGAGGTGGACGCTTTTTATATTCTCCGCTCATTTTCATACATAAATATATCATACTTTAATATATCATACTTTAATATCCCAAACTGCATCAAAAATGTAAATGTTTCAAACACCAAATATTTTTCTTCCGTCTCTATCATTGTTTAACAATACATTGTTCCTTCCACATCTTGTAACTTCTTCAACCGACGAATTTATCTGTGCATAACCTTCCTTTCTCCGCGCTATACATAACTATCAGTATTATGGCATTTTACTATTTCACTATTTTTGTGTCTTCACCCAGTATTCCAAAACTACGCATGTGGCTGTTTATTTCCTTGTGATCTATAGATAAAAAATAGATAACTTTGTTCATTTTTGTGTGTGTGGGGCTTTAGGGCTCGTCAACAATAAGGTCAATAGAGCCCTTCAACTTTAGTCCTTTTTAATCGGAATGTTTGCCATTATTTTCCTTTTGATGCAGAAATTTTAAATCCGCCAATTGGGACCCTTGATTAGAATTGAAGAGATGGTTTATTACTTGTTTACGGTGAGTAAATGATGTCTATCACGCGGTTTTAATTTTATTTTTGTCATTAAATTAATTACTCAAATAAATTGTTAAAGTTTTCTGCATATTATTTTATTTGTATGATTCTCGCACACTTTCATGAAAAAGCTTTAGGACCTCATATTTACTGAAAATGAAGGCTAGAACACAACATTACTTGTACGTTCTTGCATTAATATGATAAAGAATAAAATAGTGGTAGTCACATTGATGCTTCAATGAAAACTACGTCTTCTTAGGTCTACGATATACTTCCAAGACAGCAATGCAATCAATTCTAAGGGATCCAATCTCATCTGAAGCTTAAACATGAATGTTCGTGACGCAATTAGGATAACTGAGAAAAGTAACACGATTCTATTTTTTTCTGTCAGGCAAAAAAATATATGTAAAAAAATAACCCAATCACAAATCCCTACGTTGTGAAGATATAGATTTCTGAATATAGACCATCAATACTTGGGGTAAGCGACGGCAAGTATGAGAATTTTTTGTGATGATACGCTAATAATCCTTACGATTATGAGAATAATATGATATCTGTTAAACATTTAAATAAGTGTTTCACGATGTTTACCCTTCCTGTTCGCTCCTTTTCCCCTGATGCCTTGTCATTGAGTTGACTTTCCAATTGCACTCCATCCTATTTGCAAGCAAAATCTAAAACCGCTTGGGCTCGGAGAGCATCCTGCAATTTGTTGCGTACAACAACGAAATCCTCTTGAAGATGAGAGGAAACTCGAGGAAGAAGCAGCAAAGGTAATCAGCTAAGTTACGCTGCTGAACTTGAGAGAGAGAGCGCTCTATGACCAAGAAGATGCCATATGTTTGCGTTTATTCACACTCATCAGATTTCTCCGAGTCGAAAAATGTGAATGGGCATATTTTCTTGGATTCTTTAATAATACTTTCTTAACATATTTTTCTGAATATTACGACTTTTCTTTCATATTCGTGTTTCCACGTATACAAAATATCTTCGTATTGTAACGCAGTCATTATTATACGATTTGTGGGGTACTTTATTATTACTTTTTCAAAATTTTCTACAATGTTTATTTTATTTATTTGTGTTGTCCAGTGCATCATGGCATAACTGCATGTATATGTGTTACGCTCAAATCTCCTAGTTGGCCACTGAATGTAAAAAAAAAGTTTTGGTCCATGAGTATTGGCAAAAACTAGTTTTGTGCGTTTTCAACATGACTAATACTATTTGTGGCAAAAGGTTATCGTTCAAAGCTTGTATTGGTCGTTTCTGTCATCGCAACAAGAACGAAGTTTTTTATGCTTGACGAAAAAATCGTAACTAAAGTATTTAGTATTGTTAAAGTATTTTCATTTAAGACATATTAGGGGTAATGGCTATTTCCCGCTTTGTGTGATTCTTATGTTCGAATTGGAAGAAAATTAGTCATTCCGATTTAATTGAACTGCACCCAACTAAGTCACGGAGCTGAATATTAATTTCAAATATGGCGCTACAGAGTTTACTTCGCTGTTCCAAGCTAAAAAGGTGTAAAATGAAATTAATGTTGTTATATCTTTTTTATTTTCCATTCAAGGCATTTTTTCACTTTTTCTAACAGAATGAGGAAAATTGTGCTTATTTATTTGAAGCCGTAGTACACATTCGTGGAATGAGTGTCTATCTCATTATCTAATGAGATATCATATCTCATTATCATCATATCTCATATCTAATGATATAACAACATTAAACGGAATTTTCGATATTTTACTTTTAAGTGAGTAAAAGCGGTGAGAATATTTGGAGCGTTGTCCTCAACGTAACTTTAATACCGCGAGAGAAAACTTTTAGCGGGAAATGCTCAGCTCTCTTATTTTGGAAAGAACAGGCAATATTAATAATATCTTTATATTTTTCTCTGTATGTAAAATACTCGGAATTAAGCCATCTAATTGTAACAAACATTCGGAATGAAAATAAGAAAATGAAGCATGATTGACTATGTGACATTCTGTTCACATAAATGTGTAGTACCATATCCTCAAATAAAGAAGCATAATACTTTTCATCTCATTGATACATAAAAAATAAGATTTTGTCCACATATTTGTTAACTATGACGTGAAAACTAAAAGGGTTATATTGAGGTTTTCCATATGAAACAGAATCGTTCACCTTAAAGCTATGCTAGATTATTATTTTATACATTATACGTAAAATTATTTACTAACTATTACAAAATGTCAGAATAATATGACTAATTTTCTGGATATATAACCAGTGAAACTTACCTGTATAACGCTTATCGTACTAATTATTCACAAATTTCGTAAAGTTCAATGAACAACGCAATTCATTAATCATCAGATCTTAATCATATCATACTATTATACCAATATAAATTATTTTTTGTGTGTTTTTTACCTATGATCTTCAAAATAAAAAGGATTATCAACTCCGTTTCTTTCCCACATGAAGCAAAAAAACTGAAAAAACATGCCTGATAAATTGCATCACACATAAGGCGTTATGACGTCAATCAGACATTAAGAAAATAACTCTGGTTGTATCTGCAGGTTTACAGATCTGATGTCTCGATGCGTTAAGCAAGATTGGTCTTCGGTGCCCGTAAATTGCATGAAACCACGCAGAAGTGACCGTATGCTACTTTAAGTTTCAATTCAGAACGCGGAAATTGTTAACGAATTTGTTCGTAAAAGCTTAATACTGTTACGAAGGCCCACGAGATATTGGAAGTTTGATAGATTTATTTTGCAATGATAAAAATACAATTGATGTTGCAATTTAAGAATAATTACAACCAATTAATACAAACTTAAATATTTTTTACACATTCATTAATTGTTCTTTATTTATTACCACTAATGACTCAATTGAAGTTGATAAAATCAGCTACTTCTGTAATAATGGTAGTAAATTGTGAATAGTTATACATTGAAAAGCAATAAAGAGGATTATTCATAACTAACAAAATTTTATCCATTTTATTGTCCTCCTTAATTGTCCTCCTTTATATCCTCTTTAATTGTCGTATTGGTTTTTTGGCGTTGTAAGTTCACCAAAACTAGTTCTGACAAATAATGCATCTGCCAAAACTACTTTTTGTTGTGGTTTCGTCCAACAGTGGAGTTCGCGTGTATATATATACTTACCGGAGCTCCACGTTCACGGAATCGTGTAAATGTGATTTGTCCAATTTACAAAGTATAAAGCAATGGATAGTGCCAGATGAAATTTACTAATGCAGTCCGTGCAATGTAAGTACAATAAAATAGTTCACTTAGTGTTGAAAGTAGAAACGGAATAAAAATACACATGTATCAGAAATTGAACGGAAAATATCGATTACAATTATAGGTATAAACATTTATTGAACACAAGAGCTTAGGAAATTATACAGCTTCATCCAACTCATCTTCCATTACTTTTACGGACTCACTTTTACAAGTACATTAAATTACATGTGTTTCCCGTTTTACTTTCTTTTTACTCTCTTATTTCCCACGTGTCCTAGTCAGAATACTCTCCCTTCTTTAACAACCAGCAGCTGTTCAAGACAGTCATCTGGATTATGAAGTAGCATATTATAAAGGCGTAAATGTTAATAGAGGTGTAGATATGATTTGCAACTTATATCGAGACATTTCAGGGCACGCTCTCATATCATTGATGAGATTCTTTTACGACTAATTTATTTCCAATTATTCATAATTAATACATTTTATTGGGTTGAGACAGTTCTGTAGGTAGTGATGGAAGTACTCCTTTATAATGGACTCATTAAAAAAAAGAAATTCACTATATTTTCAATTTATACATCATTTTATTGCAGTGGCGAAGTTTTCATCTCATTTATACGGCAGTGATGTGTTCGAAGTATCTGTTCTCTTGCACTTTATTCAATGTCCAACTTTTTCTCGCTCTCCTTGCCAAATATTATATTTTTCATTTTCCGCAATGTAATAAAAACGATTTTAAAATATTTTTTACGAAACTTTTAGTAATGAAATATTTCTAACTAAATGAAAATATTCGTAAAGTATAAATAACATATGATTGAAATGTGAAAATAATTAGTAACTTCGTTGTTTATCAAACCTCGTTTTCCGAGAATTGATTAAACTACTAAGATGTACTGGGAGTACCTAATAATAACAATTTAGCATATTCAGTGAATGACAGTAATAAAGTTGGGGTGGTTTTAGTCTATTGATGTAGACTTGAAAATCTATTCCCTTTTCTCTGGGAAAGTCATAAAAAAGTTTACACGAAATCGTTGACATAAATTCTAGATTTATATGATTGGGTTCATACCATTCCACAGTTCACTGCTCTCTGGATTTGCATAAAAATTACGTTTCCATACTCCGAATGCTGATTTAATTTAATCAACCTGTAGATTTCCTTACAAAAAGACAGTAATTTGTCGATGGTACTGATGATAAATATAAGGAAAATAATCACATTATGATGTTACATAATATTACGTTTGAAACGTTGTATAATTGTATTAAATATTTGTTACGTTTGATATTTCTCTGTTTTACTGTATATTGGGTATTGTCAAATTTTACAATTGTAATTAACTCGTCTTATATCATCTCACGTAAGAACCCCTCATTTAATTCACTGAATATTTATCTTATTTAAAATCTCTCAAAGTTCGAATTCAATCAATATTTGTCTCATTTTCTATTATGTTCTTAGATATATTCGTGAACTTCAATGTTCACATTTTTAAAATTAGAATCAAGTTAACGTTCAACAAAATAATTCATTAGTAATTTTTTATACTGTATCTGAAAAAAAAGGATTTCTTTGACTTCTATTACAGAAAACTCGCGTACAGATAAAACAATTGCTTTTGAAATTAATTTAGTTACAGAATTATTGTTACATTCAAACATTTCTTAATTCGGCTCCCAGGATGATTGAGTGACTCCAATTTATTTACTATACGCAAATATTGCTATATTTGTGCATCACAATCAAAAGATGATTATTGAAGATTGTGATTGAACTGAGATCAAATTGTTCAAAAGTAAATAATATTTTTGACTTGTGTTTTCATTCAGGAGTTTTCGCCGATATTTAAAACGCATGTGATATTCATATATTTATAGAGTTTCAGTTTGTAACTGTATCGTTCATCGGAACAGTCGCAGATTTTTTAAATATCTATTTTACAATTAAAAAAGATAACAATATGGATATATTCTCCTTGTGTCAACCATTTCTCCCTTTTTTTAACAATAAAAAAATTAATCACAAGAGGTTATTAATTATTGTCGTTTATGATCTGCAAGTTTACCAACATGAGTTATCTTTTGTTTCAGTTCCACCCATGCTGTCTATTCCCAATCAACTAGAAGGGGCATATCTAGGTCAAGACGTCCAACTTGAATGTCACACTGAGGCTTACCCAACCTCCATCAATTACTGGACGACTGAGCGCGGGGATATGATAGTCTCGGGTAAGACTTACCCGCGCTACCCGTTAGGTTAGCAGCGCTTCTCTCTCTCTCATCTGCACACGCCACGCTTCATGCCATGCAGCCATGCAGCCATGCTCTCTGCGAGCTTTCCTTGTTATTAAATTATCTAATAACAGTGATTGATTTTTTAAATGTATTTTTTGGTGTTGATGCTACTGATGAGAAAACAATGTTAATTAAGATAACGTAAAAACTTCAAGTAATTTTTTTATCGCACATTTATAGCGAGAGTTGTTTTATTGAGGAGGAAAGAGAAGAAGATTTTAGCCGCCAAGAAGTTCTTTTCTCGGGGCGACAGAGGAATTCTTTCCCTCGCCGAGGCAGGCGCTGGCATGCCTTGCGGCGAGGAGCAGTAGCAGTGAGCGTGGCTGCGGTGGGCGTAGCGTCGCTGTCTTAAGGCACTAATGAACTCCTCGTTCCTTCCCACACATTCCCATCATGCTCTTTGCAACACAACCACGTTCTCATTCATTGCCTTACACAACTTTTCCCCTCTTATCTTCGTGGTTTTCTCATCTGAGGTTCAGGATTTATCACTAGAATACTTATTGCATGTGATTTGATTATGCTTTCATTTTGTATCCTCTACCTCATCACCAATTCTTAATGTTTCTCTTTTAATAGTGCTTGTTCTCACTTTTTAGATCTACTATTGTCTTATCTTTATACTATGTATATCTCTTTTACTTGTAGTGATCTTGTTGTCAAAAAGAGACAAACGATCTTTAACTATTGTCCTGTACTTTGTTACTGCTGATATTTAGAGGTGTAACGTATTCAGTCAAGTATCAAACTAAAAGATGAGAAATTATTTAAGCGGAATGCATTCACTTAATGGGATAATACATTAATAAACCACTAAGATCTCTTATTTATTTAGAAGTTGGCAAAATAAAACTAACTAAAAGGAAATAACTTTCTTGATAACCCAGAAAGATATCACACCATCATTTTTATGCAACTCAATTACTCTACTTCCGTCTTATTTGCGACTAAAATATTTTCTTAATGTTTACTCGTCCTTTGACAATATCAGTTTTCAAAACTTTTAAGACAGCTTGTAATTTATTGAATGGGGTTTGCATCCTGAATTAGAATAAAAGGCAAAGGCAGTGAAAAGATTTTTAAAATCTGCATAATCGTCAATTATTTCAGCTCCTGGATTTAAAGAATTTGGCACATTATAATAGAAAATTAATAAGTAATAATACTGTACGTTATAGTTTTCACGGGACATAGACAAGACGCATCGGATTTGTCATCAAAATTAACCCTGTAGGTAAAAGTTTGGCTGAAAAGTCCACTGTTGTGCTTCGGTAGGTTCAAAATACTTTATTCTACCTCGAAATATCGTTGTCTCCTTTTAATTTCTCATATTGGATAAATTAAAGCAATGGAAAAAACATCAGTTCAACAACTCTGGACACATGGATATCTGTTGGTAAATTTGATTTTTAGCAGCTTTCTCAAATTTCTAAGCACAATTTTTCATTTTTCGAAACTGCGAGACAAAACAATTTTTCTTTCATTGGTGCACTTTCAGACGATATATATATTTTTTTAAACTACCGGTGGGACTACGTACAGATATTTTGAAAAAATAATTTTGTCTAAAGTTTTGTTAATTGTTCTTAGTATTCATGTGTATAGTTCATTAACATAGAAACCTATTAATAAATAGTAAGTTTGTAAAAAATATTATTTCTCAATTTTTTAAACCACTGTACTGTTTATAGATACAAATAGTTGCTGTGACAAGGTGATACCACATGTACACTTTTGGGTACATATTAGAGGAAATATTCTGGGAAGAGTCAAAATTCAAAAATAATTTTTCCTCGAATATTTTAATCAAATACGAATTTTTGTAATTTCTCATATAATTAAATGCGAAATCACGATTTTCACTAGATATTACAGTTGCTTTTGAATGGCAGCCTGTACCTATATTCCTATTACGATGTGATAAGACTAAACTTCACGTCTTGTGTGCAAATGAATATAATGTTTTTAGTATAACATTAAGAGTTTAACGCTAAAACATTAAGTCAAATTTTCCCTCAATAACGTAATTTTATTTACACTGTTACGTGAAAAAAAGAAACTTTTCAATACGTTCACGCACATCTTTTCTTATCTGGTAGATATTACCATGGTTTTAATATGTTTTACCGACTATTCTAGTTTTATGATTTTTTCGTAAAAATTATAGCAAAATATTAACCATTTGTCTTTGAGAAGATCTTCTGAAGTAGTCTTACAGAGGAAATTTGCACATGCTTCCGTGCGTGTATGTCAGAGGAGGACGTAGCGCAGCCTAATCGACGGCCGCGACACTGCAGGCAACCTCATTACGCGACACCACTGCAGGAAGCACAGTGGCAGTCGCCAGCACTGGAGAGCGCGTTTAATTAACCCTCTCAGCCGCCACCGCGATCCGTTTACCGCTGTGCGCGCGCGAATCGCCCCGGTTGCGGCGGCGCAGCGACCGGCAGACGGGCGACTGGGGCTTTTCCAATCCGGTGCTGCGGAGCGGGTACTTGCTTGGCTAGGAGATTGGAATACTAGAAGGGGAGAGGTAGCAGCGGCAGCGGTAGTGCACTGCCAAGGGAGGGATTACGCGAATAACGAAGGCACGGACCTCGAGAGCGGCACGCCTATCTAATCCGAGGGCGACGGCGGGTTCAGCGACAACGGACCACGACCTCCTCAGAGCGTAGCATGTCGTTACGCACCCCTGCAGCCTCCCCCGCCGCAGCATGCAAAAACCGTGCTGCCGCCGCCGCCACTCCTTCTCCATCACTTGAGCCTCAGACCTCACACTGCTCGCTCCGAACAAGCAATGTCGTTCTCGCTTTCTCCATTGTCGATGTCGTACGACCTCCTACTTGTCCTCCTGCACGCTCAGAGCAGAGAGAGGGAGAGAGAACAGGAATAACCCCGTCTCCATGTCGACATATCTCCTGCCAGCGACGTAAGCGAGGAGGAGAACATTATACTAAAGCTCAGAAAGTCACGTGTTATATCTGAGCAGAAGATTTAAAGCATTTACCTTGTCCTTCTTGTCAAGTACTTTATAAAAAAGTGCTTAGTGGAGGAAGTGTTGAAAATTTGATTGGTAAGGTAAAGTCGAAAGCCAAGGAAAGCGAGCTATTACAGTCAGCTCCACGACGTGCACTCTATCATTAAAGCTCTCTGATTCGTTGAATTATTCATCATGGGGGTGCTAAATGCCAATGATAACGCGCTCTCCAGCATCATAACAAAATTTATGAGACAGTCTCCAAAGCTTGAGAGGAGTAATAATCGAGCGAAGTCGGACATGAACATCAACGAAGTGCAGTTATTCACTTAACGATGGATGTAAGTTAAGACTGTCGAGTTGACGAGTTAATAAACCCAATGCGAGAATGCGATTTGTCAACAGAAGTGATGAACGTCATTTTGAGCTTGATGGGCTGTCGGAGTGCCTGGCTGTCGAGCGCCATCTTACGAGCGAAGCGTCGTTCCTTCAACGCAAAGCCGCCAAGAGGAGCGAGCGAGGCAAGTGAGCAACGCGACGCGAGCAGTATCAGTCGCATACTCGCCCTGCGGCGACCGACGGATGGAGGCGATGATTTGCATGTTTTCTTCCTTTCTGCTGCATTCTCACACTGCTCCGCTCGCAAATACGAGAATAACGCTTCTTCAGATAAGAGTAAGACGGTTGGCGGCGACGGTGACGGCGGCGTTAGGGGAGAGGAGGAGGAAAGGGGGTAGAAGGAGGAGGATCCGCGATCTCTACGATTTGTCTTTCCGATGTCGGCCTCGCTCTCACCCCCTGTTCCCTCCCTCTATCCCATCGTCGCTCGCGGCGTTCGCTCGCTCGTAAAGCAACGCACGCGCGATCACCTCACACCCACGCGCAGCAAGAGTGAGGAATGGAAGGCAACGGGATGAAGCTACGGAATAATGAGCAAGAGAGGAGATGAAGAAGAAGAAGAAGAGGAAGAACATGGAGGAGGCACACAAGAAGGAGAAGGAGAAGCTTCCGTGCAAGGAAGGACCTTTCGAGTTATCGCCTCCACCACTGAAGCCGTGCAGCTCTGGCGATCCATCAGCGGCAGCAACGAAATTAATCAGCCAGAATGACACGATGTTGTGCTCGGTAACAATAGAGATATAGTGCAGCTGGTGCTAGTACTCAAAGTCAACTTCAGCTAGAAGTGCCGCAAGGATTAGATTAAGGGTATGGCCATATTCGATGTGCACTTACTATATATATATATATATATATATATANTGATTCTTTCCGAGCATTTAAACAACAGTTCAATTATCAATTACTATTTCATTACAATTTTATTGTGAGTAAAACTGTTGAGATTAAATAAAGAAACTTCAAGTAAATACAGGCTGATGGTATTCTGAGCTAGTAATATTTAGTAAATGTTGCTAAAAATGTAGATATTGTCAAGAGTTCACAATTTGTACTTGAGTGTTCTCCTAGAGTACTTCATCTTCAAAGCTGAATAATCATGTTTAAGAAAAATATATGAGGCACGAAATGACATGAATGATTTAACAAATCATGAATGTATAAAAAAATCTCCACATGTCATAATGTCTGGGTATCAGTATAATGATATAAAGCATAACAAAATGAATAAGCGGAGATGTAATACAGTGTATTACTTACTGAAGAAAATTGATGATTCTATTTGAATGAGATTAATAATATTTATTTATGAATAAGAAGAAGATATTTGTGTCTCACAATAAAGTTAATGGTGCTACATTAGTATTTTGTGTCACTACTTCTTAAACATTTAAAATAGAAAGGTGTGTACTAAATTTTTAATCGGTAGATCTGGGGGTATAATGAGAAGTTTCATGTAGCCTATCAAGCAAGAATAATTTCAATGAGTGATCGAATTATACTTTTTTAGTAAACATGTGTTTGCTCCAAAGGTAGTGCTTCAGAAAGATGAGTGTAAATTATAACGATCGAATTAATAAAGGACCCGAAGAAGTTCGAAGCGAGAATTGAGCATGAGTCAAAATAATCTCCACTCATTTCTTGCGAGAAGAGTTCTCTGAGGAAAATATTGGCTTCTCAATGGACTCCTCCTCCCTCTTCTCTTGACGTAAAACTTCTCCTTTGAGTCTTCTAATTCTGTTAAGAAGTCCAGAAAAACAAAAACATGAGAGTGTTTGTTTAGTTTACTACAACAAAGTTGTTGAAGCCCGTAAGCGGTGTATTGGTCTTCGATCTAGAAATCGACAGGCTACTTCTTTTCTCCTTTTTGTACCTTTTGTAGGTGCAAAGTCAAAGTGCAGGTTTTTCTCTATCACATAATTGTCGTAGACAATTCCATAAGGATAATAATCCCATAAGGTACCCCACAAAGAAACTTGTGCGAGGTCGATAATCTTGAGTTTGATTACAAGAAAAAAAAAATTTTTTTTACCAAAATCATGATTAGACCTTTTCGTCTTTTAGAGTGCATTTTTTCTCTTACATTTTCGTTTGCCTAATTTCTCTGCGTCATTTTAATGATGGTGAAAACAACCTGATCAGACAGTATCAATATTACGGTATATATGACCAGACTTTGTATACACGCAATTAATGCGCCGCGAACTAAGTATTCTCTATACAAATAAGCCATTATAATTGCTCCCAATGCATAGATCACCATGTTTTAATTATCACATATGAGCCAACAGTTAACACAATACAATACTCATAAAACCTGTTTTCATTCCGCTAAATCTCCTTTGCAAGCCATGGTATTTTCTACAAGTTTTATTTTACATTTGGAGGTTTCGTTTACATGCCGAATATTAGAAGTGGGTGTCAAATATATTGCTAGTGTGTTTGTTTATGGTTCGGGGCGTTGCTTAGTTCGTACATTAAGCTTTGGACCCACTCCGACGAATAACCAATCTACTTGGACTAGTAGGAAAGTTAAGGAAAACTAACCAAAAGTTTCAAACATTAAAAAATGTTTAGCAAATAGCTGAGATGTTGTTTGACAGTCTGATCGTGTGTGTTTCTATTCCTCTCCACTACTGTTACGTCACAAAACTATATTTTCTATAATACATCGACCATTTACACGTTTTTATTTGTCATATAATCCATTTATATTAACATATTGACACAATGTTTCATCCCCGTTTCCAGACATCATATAATGAACGTAGTGACTATAACTGCAACTTCATGTCACTTTCCATGCACGTGGACGTGTACTGCTCCAAGGTCATCGTATTTAACAGCTATTACAACTGATACATTGATATATACTAGGATATTTTCCTGCCGTAGAGATTATACTGTATTCTATTTTAGGACTAATTTACTGAACAATTTATATATACGACCTTTTTAAAGAACAATATTTGTTTCTAAATAAATATTTCTTACTTCACATTCCAATCAATTTTTCTGATCATCATCGTCTGTGTATTACAGATGTTACAAAAAAATATTGTAATAAATAAACAATTAAAACCAAGAGAATATACGAACTTTCATAACAACATAACATACAATATATTGTTAAACCAATCCAGAAGAAATACGTGCATCTTAACTGAATGATAAATTTGCTTGAAACGATGCAGTAAATACGAAATTATTATTTAAATATACATATAGTGAACTTAAGAATGTCGTTTATACAAATTGTTCAGTAATGACAGTAGACGAAAGTTATATCTTTGAACACAATCCAATTAATCGTACAATTAAAATGTCAATCATTAAGTTAATTAAATAAATATTATATCCTTCATATACAGGGTCAGTAAATAGTCCGTACCGGCCAGCGATCTTGTACAGAACAGAAACCTTAATTTTTACCCAGTCAGTAAAATACTAGTCAACCAGCATCAAATCGTCGAGTATGGTGCAAAATATAATTCCTATTGTCAAAAGCTACAATCAGAAAGTTGAGTCATTGAGAGTGAGACTCCTCCACATCTTATTCTTGGAAAAAGCCAGAACCATTTTGGTAACCATTGGAATCACTGGACTCTTTTTCTACCGTCGCACAAATGATTCGACTTGTCGTTAATTCTGGACGGCGGCGTCATTCGGAATATTTGCTTCAAGTTCTTCAAAATTTTCGTGAAAAAAGTCCAAGACGAAGGATAATTGATATAAGTTTTGTGTGCACACTTCCGAATGATCGAGTATTTGAATGCTCACAGCAGTAAATAATGGGACATTGACCGCATTCCTTGAATTGGCACGTAATGATTTCATTCGAACCCTCGCGAAAAAAGTAATTAAGAGCTTTGCTTTTTACATCTCTAGAAGAATGTGAAACAACATTTCAAAATATAAAGAACCATAAGTTTGGAGATACAGAACACTGCTTTTTACTCATTCAAAACATAATCAACTGTAGAGCTTAGTTCTTGGAAAATTATAATTTTTGTTTCAGTGAATCGCATACAAATTCACTATTATGAGTCAGAGAAAAGACTATATCACTCATAGTATTTAATTTCAGTCAAATCATCGTTAAATCATCCAATTTTTATTTTTCGACTCATAATTTGGTATCAAAATCTTCGTGCCCACCATAAAAATAAAAAATATGCATTAAAAAAATTAATAAGATTGTCATTTCTTTCCTCTTATTACAGAGAAAGATAATTTTGAACAGGTGCTCACAAATTCGAAAGCAAGAAAATCAATTTACGACAGGCCTGTTATAACGATCTCTCCTTTAACAACTCCATAATTGAATAAATAGAGAAATGAGAATATTTGTAGTAATATTCTAAAGAAAGTCTTGTGCAATATTTGTCAAGAAAACACTTATAATATTTTCAAAATAAAATGTTTCACATTAAAACTGTATTCTTAAATTTTGCGATTTAAAAACCAAACTTTTTTATGACACCATAATAAGTATTTAATCTAACCTATCATTCTTCCAACAAAAAGTGAAGTAATGTTGAAATATGCATCTCTGATATGTTCAGCAAAAAGGAAGAAACAACAAATTTCTTCTGCCAACTACGATACAGATTAACTTCTATTACGGATATACTTTAAGAAACACCTCATAAAATAGCATGAGTTAGCAATAGTTATATAAATATCCATGAACACAAAACCATGTTGCCCGCCTTTTATGTATGTCTGTGCATGATTTTCTCAGTTACTACTCAATGCCTGGAATTCCGATTTTATCGTAACTACTGGTTTCTGAAAGAGTGCTTCTGAAAGAACGTGTAGGTTTTCTATTGGTAGATATTTTGTGTAAATTAATCGACCATCGTTGGTGATGTGAATAGCGTGAAATAAAAAAACCGGAGAAATATTTTCGATTACATTACAATCATTTTCGCAATAGCATTTCTGCAATGGTTAATCAAAATTGTCGGAAATGACGTAATAAAAAGGTAATAAATATGCTAACATATTGGTAAAGTATTGGTTACTTGTTTTCTGTATTCAACGAAGATAAAACCTATCTCGAAATCGTAATATTTGAATGAATAGTTAAGATTTTACAAGTGTGTTTCTGAACTCAATCCGCTGCAATTGGGACATGCTTAGATTGTGTCGAGGCAGACGTGGACAATCAGCACCTAAATAAGGTGAAAGAGGATAGAAAATTTCGGAATAGAGAGAAAGATAGAGAGAAAGAGGATTTTTTATGATTTCGGAATCGAATTTTGTCATATACTACATGTGATACCGTAAAATAACTCCAATTTATCAAAAGGAGAAATAATGTTTTGCATTTTTCAACCCACAAAAAATGGCGATTCCTGCTAACTTTCAGAGACCATTTGAGGTTTTGTGGCACTTAATGATCAGGCTAAGGGAATTCTCTTTATTCATTAGTTTATAATGTTTTCAACGGAAGAATGTACAACGGACTTCGGAAGAACATACCCCTATTACGAGTATTTAAGAAATATAATAAAAATAACAATAATATTGAAAATTATATTCTTAAAACTAATATTCTATAAAACTAATTGCAAATATTCCTTTCTAATTAATTTTTTTTAATACGTATAAGATTTCGTAATTCTGCTAGTTTACTACCGTAATTTAGCAAGTAGAACTCATTATTAGAAGATCTCAATAACAACAAAAAATATTATTGGTTGGTTTTGTGAGCAAAAGGATTATTTAAAAACTCCAAAAATGTAAAAAAAAATATGTGAATTAGCATAAAAGGTTGATGTTACAAAAATGGTATAATAGAAGTTTGCTTTAAATTACTCGAATAAAAGAGGTATTATAAGAATTATGTCTCTGATAATTTGACACTGAAATCAACCAAATAAATTATTTTGAAATTAGTATATCTATTTTATTATATTATTATCGTTAAAATGGAATCACTACAGTTGAATGGTTTCGGAGATAATATGATGTACCAATATCGTTTCGAGGCCAACATGTTAGTTCAGAGAAAATTGAGTTAACTTCTTCGTACTGGTAGAAGCGTGTGGCGTGGCGCCAACCATTATTTCACTTGTGTCACTGCACAGCAATGTCTTGGCGCTTCTTTGTAATCTTCGTCCATTTATCATTGTGTAATTCGTTTATGTGAGTGCACGCTGGTTGCTCACAGTTTTCAGTTGCCAATTAATATTTAAAATATATTGAAATATCTGTTCAAATAACTTTAAATAATATACCATCACCTTTCTTTTATTTGCTTGATTCAAGTGAAATATTTTACAAAACACAAATTATCAAATACTGACAACTCAATAAAATAATCATCGAAAGTCGCATATCGTGTTTTGTATTGAAATTCTTCTTGACAGAAATCGAAAAATTCTTCTGTTCCAACAATCTATTTACAAATGCCTAGATGGTTCTACTCGCAACTATCATTTTTCTTGTTTACTTATAGTAACATTCTTATTTGAAGATTCTAGATATGTCAGTTAAAGAAGTGTGCGAGTAATACCTTAAGATTGTAATTAACTGAGTTAATTTCTAATGTGCAAATGAAAATAAATTGAAGGAAACGGAATGATTTCTCTACTAGTACCAAATGAAAAGAAACTAACATCGAGAGTCGAAGCGGAATCAGTGAGCGCAAGTGTGTCTCCTTCAGCAGCCACAAGCAGTCATCGTTGTGAAACAGAACTATCTCTTACATATGTATAACTGGAAGTATTCTACGGAAATCTAAACAAATAATACTTGAAAAAAAACTCTCTTGCTTATTTGAAAAGGGGGCTTTCCTATTAGACCAATTTTGACGTACCTTTATCATGTACTACTGAATGATGCCTTCATATACAGTTTCCTGCCTCTATATACAGTAACAGCTACTCCTGGACACTTAAATAGATGAATAAAAATATATATTTATGATACCAAATAAGAGACCGAATATTGAACCAAAAAAAGAAACGCTTAATTCTGTTTTTTGAGAAATTGCTATCATCACATTTATGTATTTAATATTGCACTGTACACATTATACGTCGTTACCATGCAATAAAATAGCTAATACCCAATTTTTTAAATTAATTAATAGTATCATTGTTGTGATACCTAAGATTGTTTGTAAATTTTCTATTTAAAAAAACGGAAAAATATTGTATTAATTGTTTAGAGAGACTTATACCTTGGACCTGTTTATCAGTTCTGTCTCAACTGCAAGTTTGTATAAGTACAGTAAGATAATTTCTTCTGGACAACTTTTGAACACATTTGTATAAAACCAATATCGATTTTCATAACTGAAACAAATAATGGGGGAATGATGATGAAATATTTTCCACTCCTGAGTTTAGTTCTTAACCTACATAAGGATATGTGCTAAAATTACGCTAAGATGAATATCAGGTTTTTAAGCTTAGAGTAAAAAAATCTTGTAAGTCTTCTTGGAAACTAGTTTCGTAATATTAATACAAAATTTCTGTAGTTTTACAAAAATATCTTGACATCATAGATACAAATCATTAAAAAATTATCATAACACTTACACGAACATTTTTAGCATATGCCGCATCATATTTCCTGCGTTTGACGGAAAATATTGAGGTCACACTAGAAACAATGCAATAGTTGCTGCACTGCACATCACTCGTGATGAGTGAGAGCTTCGATGGTGAGGTGACCCGACCCGCCACGCCGGAGACGTCACAGTGCGGGGGCACATAAATATGCTAACTGAGTGAGCCAGAAAGGGGTGGAGGGGAGGCCAGGATATGAGCTGCCAGCAGCGTGCAACGCGCGACGCTTTCGCTATTGGAGTCAATCAGGACAACTGACGCGACGGCTGTGGAAGCAGCAACGAGGGTGGATAAGGCGCAAGGGCGAGCAGTGTGGGGGGAGGTGGCTGCGGGGACTATAGAGGCGTGACACGCCTTTGCCGGTACTGACGTGTAATCACGCCAGATATCGTTTCATCTCTCCATGTAAATGCCGCGCATTTGTTTTCAGTGGTGACGGAGGTCAGCGTACTGTGCGTTGGCAAAGCGTCAGGATGATGATTAGCATCGGGGCTCATCAATGGTGCATGTGGGTCTCCGTTGTGAGAGGAGAATGTGCGCATACACGAAACACGAATTCATTTAAATTTAATAATAATATAATAAATTCACAGATAATATCAGAATTGGTACTTGATTAAAGACAATTTTGAACGAGGTATGTCATTTTTAACGTACAATATAAATCATAAATTAGAAAATGATATTCAACATATGATTTACCTGAATTTGGTATCGACAAAAATCGGAAATAAGGCTGCAACCAATAAGAAGTTTCGTTTCGTTTCTCACCATTAATTTCAAAGTGGATATCTTAGTAGTGAGTTTCATTAACATAAGCATTAACACAACTATTTGACAAAGCCATAAATTCCCAACCAAAACTTTGGAGAGGCGATGCAGCTTTCTTCCTCAACAAGGGGGGCCGGCGCTTTCGAGCGGCTAATTAGTTCCTCGGAAAGACCAGCGGCCGCGCGCTTTGAAGTCCTAATGAGCTTAGACTCCCCACCGTCGCCGCGAAGGTATCAAGCTAAGAAAAAGTAAGTAGTTCTAAGTAGAGGAAGTGGGCTCACTTTGAAGGCTTTGCTCTCAGTTTCTCCTTCTACTCCAGCTCACACTTTGGCACTTTCTTCAAGACTTTTACTTTTGACGGGACGGATGAGATCCACGCTTTCTAGACAATCCTTCTTTCCACTTGGCGTTACAGTTTCTGTATTACTGTGAAACAGCTCAATAATGGCAAAGCCAAATGAGGCATCTCACGTTATCTTCTGTGATGCGTTGGTTCACAGATAATAAGATATCTGAATTGAATTTTCTGCAGCATTCATCACCACATTCCAACATATATTTGCTATGCATTGATGTTGAGGGTAAATCAGTTTCTCTATCCATGTTCTCACAAAGCACTCCTCATTGATCCTTATCAAATATTTTGGTGTGCTTGTCCCAAAATTTACAAAGAGTCTGTTCTCGTAAGATACATTGTTTCGTACACAAATACTTTTACACTTAATCGTTTATCCACAAGAATAATCCACATACTTTGTAACTTTCATTACCATAGTTTTGAAGTAACTGGCGTTACTATCAAATTAGAGATAAGTCATTTCCCATCATCACATAAAAGTTTTAATTTGATCCTTTTCTAGAATCCCTATTTATAAAAGTAAAAAAAAATATTATAAAAATATTTTAGATTTTTATCCGTCAATGCTCTTGTTGTTGCTCTTTTTCTAATGTTTACACGAATTAAAGAAACCAACTAGTTTGAGGAATCTCCCGATACATTCTTGAAGGCTTTTTCTATTCTTATCAACTCAACTCTTAAATCTCTTATTATCGATAGTGGCTCAAACTATTTTTTGTTAAAAAATAATCATATACTACCTCCTACCACATTTTCGTATTCACTTCCTTTTCTTTTACCTGCCACACAACCTGTGGGTACTCATTTTCTCTGTCGTATGGAGGGAGACTTTCAACCCATTGGGCGGCGAGATGGATTCCAGGGTTGACGGTGTGTCAAAATCTGGGAAAGAGGGAGCGCCATTGGAGTCTTGTCATTTTTTTCTCGAGGTCTCAACATTGCTCTTCATGGATGAGTGGGTTTTGTCGGTGGTAGCATGGTGGCAGCAAATGTGGCAACAGGAGACCTTAAGTCATTCTGTTGCCACATTTGCTGTTCGAGATAGCTCTTCAGATCTTCAAACGTATAATTCTATGAATTTATTAAAAGCTTTGTTTTGGCCTGGTTCACTTTTACCTCACTCGGTAAATAAGTACGTCAGTATGCCGCGCGCGCCGCTATCATTTCTCGAATTAGACTTTGGTTCAAATAGTAGTGGATTTACGAATATCGATAACATTTATAACCAACATGTCAGTGTCAACTACACTAGAAGTCCACTAGAGCAGGACAACACCACCCCTAGAGCAGGAAGAATCACACAATGAAATAAAATTTCAGTTTTATTCACTGGATTAATTTGTGATCAACGGTACCGACCTGAATCATTTCAGCGAAAAGGTATGCATAAAACCTTGTGTACAGAAAATTTAGGTGAAATTCCTTATACATGCAGGATGAGGTGATGTTTCAAAGGACCATAAATATACAGGCAAATACAGAAAATGAGGAAGGTAGATGAGGTGTGGTTGAACAATAGATATGCCAACAAAACAGTTTAATGACATGAAACATGAATAAAACAAGAAATAATGGGGTGATAAAAATACCAAAACAGAAATTCCCTGCGATAATGTTGAGCGCTATATGATGTGGGTTGACGTCGAGTGCTAAATGATCTTGAATTGAGGTCGAGGCCGAATGTGCGCACAGATTGGCACGTGACGATTTACACGGAGCTTATCTCATGATGAATGGCGTACCGTTGCTCACGAGAGGTGCTGTTGCTGGTTGCAAAAAAATTGCCCCAGCTGTCTCCTTGTAGAAGCTGCAGGGAAAGTCGTCAACTTGCGCGCCGAACATGGGTTACGGTCACAGTATCCTGGGGGGCTGCGGTGAGCGCGGTTAGAATACCTGACCGTAACATGGCGTGGCTGTCAGATGATGAAATGTGATGTGAAGTTGATGACTGGTCGAATAACTTGCCGCAAGTGAACGAGTGTCTCCATGTCGGGGGTCGCTTCGGAGAAGCGTGGTGTTAACGCGCTGGCGCCAGACGAGAAGGGATGATGACTCGTCGAGTGGTTTGCAGCAAGTGAGAGCGGTCGCTCGTCGGAGGCTATCTCCTAGCGGTGAAGGGCTTGCACGCTAGTCCTGGTTCATTGGATCGATCGATAGCGTGACGTCACAGGCCGTGCGTGTATCGTTCGCCCATCTGAATCGTCATGACAGACTATTTGACGCTGTTCCTGCGGGAATAATGTTCATAGAAACCCAAATAGAGATATATCACTACATATGCATAAACAAAATTGGAAAATATAGTCTAACATGTATGTTTAATCGGAGGATTAAAAAAATCTAAAAAACTATAAATGTTAAAAAGTACCATTTCAAAGGTTATACAATTGTGTTACATGAAGATAACAGGTTCAATAATAGTTTGAATTTAAAAAAATCATGAAAAAGTGTTAGTAGTATTTTGAAGAATGAAGAGAGAGGCAGAAGGTGAGTGCGCGATAACATCACGGGTCTCCCCCATATCCTAATATCCTATCTAGTAATAAAGAACTAGCTGATTTCAACCACAGTCATTTGGCAGTTTAAATTTTTATCTTCCCAGTTGTTTCTTACATGGTATGATAAAAGTATCAGTAGAGAAAATAAAATAATATGTTGATATCTTCAAACAAGCAGCAAGTCCTTCCAGTTTTCTTTGATACATGCCTCCTTACATTATGAACTGTTATTAACCGAATAGAGCTTACAAGAAATGTTTGAATTATCGTTCGCGTGTGATGGGTACAAATCTTACATCTCGTTCCTGCTCGTCAAGATAGTTTCACAAATTTTCTCCAAATTTATCAACTATCCATCAAATGGTATATATTTGTGTTAATAATAATAATAATAATAATAACAAAAACTGGTTTATTATATGGTTAGGCTCAATCCATCAGACCTGCTCTTCCACCTGACAACCGTCAATGCATACAAGTATCTAAATAACAACACCTACATACTTTCGTGAACATATACATATTAATAATTTAATATTAGTATTAATAATACTCTCATATATAAAACATACATAAATAATATCGAAATAATAGGATGACAATATAATTACTCTACGGACAAAAATATTAACAAACATTGCAACATTCGATGATGGATATACGCTTTATATTACTGCCTGGAAATAGAGAGTGAGAGATATCATATCACATATATGACAGAATACTTTAATTACATTTTAATCACTTAATGTGTTTCAAATATGAGACCTGGTTATAAATGTTCACGTTTTTCCGTCACCTGTAGATAGTTTTTTTAATGATAGTATTCGGCATGTAAAACTCCGTCTATTCTAATACGAAACAAATATTGCTTTTTTAAAGAATTTTTCAACATCCATCAACATCACTCAAGAGAACATCAATTTTGCAAGAAAATATTAAAAAAATAATTGGAATGTAAATTTGAGTTGTATAAAGGAATATATACATATATGAACCTGATCCAGTGTATTCTACAAATTAAATATTTTCAATATTCCCGAGTTTTCCATTGTGCAGCTGGTGTATTGCAAAACACATACAAAGAAATAAGAAGTTGGGATGTGAATGGAGAAGGTATAGGCAATCTATATGAGACTGAAAATGTTCCAACAGAGAGCTTAATTTCCTGTCTCCATCGCAGAAGCAATGACGGTCTGTGCTGTTTGAGTGGGTGAACAGAGCAGTAGGATGAATGGCTCTGCTGTGCAATTGGTCGCCCCACCTTCGTTCACTCCATGCATCCATCCATTCCTCCAGTGCGTCCCTCTATTGTACTACGCTGTCTCCCTCCCCCCTCTCCATTCCTCAATATCCCTGTGCCACTGCGAATCGCCCACCAGTTAGGACATGCAGATGGACTGTCGCTGGATGATGGAATGGGAAATGAACATTCTGAAGTTTTTGAATCGCTTTGCATGCGAAGTAGCCGTGGTTGCGGCAGTGAAAGCACAGTGTCGTGGGACGCTGGTGAGTATCTCGGACACAAATGAATCCCACAAGCCAAGTTTCTCCTTTCTTTATAGAAAAATAGATACACTTGTACACAACCTTATTACGTGAATCATTGAAAAAATGTTATAACACCATGAGTTGCAGTGGTTTTGATTTAACGTGATATTCCTTTCATGAAAATCATTACAATGTATTTCATATCGTGAGAAGATAAATAAATGGATAGGTTAAATAAAATAAAGTCATTAACTCTTCTAACCATATCCTTAATTCGTCCTACAATTCTAAAAGACGTCACTAAATCCACATAATATACTCTATAACTTAATTATAACCTTGATACTTATAATACTCGCCTCAATATATATTCAGAGTTTACGGTTATAATACTTTTGTACATAGTATTTATTCGTTTCAAAAAGAGAATCTTCTTTATTCCTGCATGTTTTGTCAAAATAAATCGATATAACACGCCGAAATGAGGTATGCAATGTAGCAAATAATGACGCAATCAGTTTCTTGAGATCTCAATTATTTCTTGTAAGTTAAATTATAAAACATGTATTATTTATACCAGATTTCCTTTGAGAAAAAGATTGAATGTATCATGTCTTGTAAAAATAGTTTTAAGTATCGAGAATAAATGTATTCGAATTTGGCCTAATACACTATGACAAATAAAAACTGACAATTCGAATTAATAAAAAATAGTGTAAACTTTAGTGAACGGTAGCATCATCTAATTACTGACATTCAGGAATTGTTAAAAGGGAATGTACTCTTGATTCACAATTGAGGATATCATAGCAAATGTATCACAGCAACGTGTGATGTGTGACGTAGCGTCCTATATTAACCCACACGGTTTGAGTCAGTATCAGGAGATACGTTTGGTCAGGTCTAGCAAATATACTATTAGCATGACTAGAGAATTTGAAGCGTAAGATATTTAATTGAATGTGCAATTTCATATTGATGATTCCTCAATTTCTGATTTATAATTTTAAGGGAATATGTGAATATTAAATTTATTTTGGCCCGTTCTTCTTGCTCGGGCTGTTTATTTTTTTGATTTTTCTGATTATTTTAAACTTTTACTTATTGTAATTTTACTTTTTTTGTATTCGACTTTATTTCTTGAGTCACTTTAATCTTAGCACACGCCTACAAACTAAATCAGAAGGTATTTTCAAAATATACAGTTTGGAAAAGGAGTATTACACTCACTGACTTACGTATTACGCTCATTTCTTACACTCTGAATAGAATGATGCATTAGATCAGAGGTATATACTAGGTTTTATTTCAATACTAATAAACTATCTTGTTAAAAATATGATAATATATTACTATATTGTTAATAGTAATTCAAAACTATCCACGTCCTTTTCCAGATAGTTTTGTATAGAGTATAGAGATATGTAGAAAATAATGTGTTGAATTTCCTCTATTTCTGTTCATCTTTCTGTTAAACATTGCTTTTCCTAACAACCTTCAATATGCCGTTAGCTATTCGAGCTTTTAACCCGCTGCCATATCACACAAGAAGAATCTTATTCAACTAAGGAAATGATATCAGAAGTAGTTACTCGTATATTTCAACCGATTGCAATTGACTCACGTGGTACGTCCTCAATCACTGGAAGCCACGTAATTGATCAGCGGGTAGACCTGAATCTAAACCCAAAAAGATTTCGTAGATAAGGTGGTCAGTGATTTTAGTGTTTTCCTCTCCCTTGATTGAATATACACCAACTTCCCGCTAAACGTCGTTTTCCCCGTCTTGCATCAAATAAACGGTGAACTAATGTTAAGCGATAACACACAAGGTAAATTGAAGTAAATTTCATTTACAGGCTAAAACGTAATTAAAATATTATCATTTGGCAAAATATAATATTCATTAAAATATTTCGAATTTAATTATCTTAGAATTTACTCTAACTTATGCCAAACTTATATAATAGAATTGCAAATTAAATTTTCTGGACGTATTTTCATAATGATTTTTGTACATAAATTTAGAAAATTATGAACAGGGAAATTAACAAACATTTTTATCGTAAAACTTCTGTTAATTATTTTAAATAATATTTTTATTAAATATTATTTAAAGGAATGAATATAATAGTATATTTAAGGTCCATATCCCTCAAAGCAAAACTAAGACATTACTGCAGTATAATTCGTCCAGAAGTCTTGTACATATGTGAATGTCTAACGATGAACAGAAAAGGTATGTGTCAAAAATTGGAGTCCAAGGATCTTGAGAAAGATTTTGGGTCCCATTAGAGAGAATGGGGAATACAGTAGAAGACATAACAGTGAACTGTACACCCACATAGAAAAGATTACAGACACCATCCGGAAAAGAAGGATTACTTTTTATGGACATATCACACGAATGCAACCTTCAAGACTGACCAATCGCATTATTACCTTCTTCCAGAAGAGGAAAAAAAAAGGGGCATGGTTCACTGAGGTGGACAAAAATCTTCAAGAAGTAGGAATTGAACATAGGGACATCCAAGAGCGTGGTCCACTCATGAAGAAACTCGAAGCGTTCCTCAGTTACCAAGAAAAACCAAAACTGAAAACTGGAAAAGCGTGGACAGAGGAGAGGAAAGAACAACACCGAGTGCGCATGCGAGAGTACTGGGCGAACATCAAAGCCAGAAGAAATAGACAGTTGAAATGACGTGATACAAAGTTGGCCGAAACCACATGAATGAATGAATAATAGTATCTTTAAGTACATATATTTATATTATAGTTATTACATATATTATATACGTATGTAAATTATAATTGAAATATAAGAATACAAATTCATACCATTACTAAATAATAATTTATCAGATATTATCAAACACAGACTACTTTGAAGCACTTATCAAGATTATCCAATTCGTATTAGGATCAAAAATTTGTAATAATTCTCTAGAAATAAACTATTTAGTAGCTGCATATTCCCAATACACATAAAATTCGCTATCCCTCAATACTTAATTAGGATAAACATCTATATTATTTTATAAACCCGGGGTTACAAAGTAACGGTTTCTTCATGGGCAGTTTTTTTTTTCATTCCAATATTTGGTTGATATAAGTCTTCCATGATATATTTTCCCCATAAAGTGATTAAATTAGAGAGAAGTATTGAACCGTCACAGGTACGTTCGTCCTTTCAGAGGGAATCCATTTCCTGTTAATTCCGTTTCACGCCCAAGCAACAACTGGCAGAAACATATCCGGAAAACGATTTTCCATTGTACGATTTAACATAATACATTTCACGAATACTTATTATCCTCGATGGAGTGAAAAAACAAATATTAAAATGACTCCAAAAAGCATGAAAAGGGTAAAAACTGTCTAAAACCAGAAAAAGACTAACATTTCAAAACGTCATTACAATCCTTTAGTTTTTATCCCCACTTCTGCTACAACATTTTATCGAAATATTCTAGTGAATATTAATATTAATCCTGAACGTGTTAATAAATCTATAGTGCGAGTATTACTAGATGGAAAAAAATGAACTTTCAAACATCCAATCCCTAAGAAAAGAGAAGTTCGATTAAACGATTCTTTCTATAAGTCATGAAAATTTGTTGGAATATATTTATTTACCTGTAAATCTCATCATATATGTTTAATATTTTTCTTGCATTTCGTTTTAATTACTACTGTATTATCATCATTATATGGAACTAATTCTGAATAGTAATTCGTTCGACAAAGAAGCTATTTTTTTTGTATGAGGTGAAATACTCTTTTCCTCTTTTGGTCCCATGGTAGCCGACACCTATGACGTTCTGGAAATGTCTGAAGACAGAGGTAGCCAGCGGTTTGGCCTTCCACGAATGGTGCGGGCAATCACGGGTAACTGCGTGCAGCGTAGAAGAAGATGGGGAGCATACATTTGAGCGCCTCCTCCCTCTCTTCCACTTGGTGTTTAAACGCAGGAACAGATAACGATTTAAAAATATAAGACATATTTTTCCTTCGATTGTGAAGTAAGACTTTTTACGACCATACACGACAGTAAACTATAGTTCAAAACTATACAACAACTTTTTTCTCATTGGAATTATTTTAAATTTCAAATACATATTTACAAGACAACTTTCTGTCATAGCCTTCCGCGACGTTTTGTCTGCCACGCTACGGTCTTCTTTTTTGCACCTCGACAATTGACATGGCTGACGCAGGAAAGACATTTTTATCTGATAAATATTAATATTTGTTTTTGTTCCAAGAGATAGCTCCTTAATTTCAATTTTTTATCATATTAGAACTTGCACCCAGAAACGAGATTAATAATAACTATCCTTGAACTTACGATCAAATTTATTTTAAATTTATAACACTTTTCAGGATAAAATTTATTTATACTAATTCTTTGAACTTTAAGGACATAATATTTAATTAAATTTTAAATCTTATTGATTGTGTATTTACGTCTTTTACACTATAGACTTTCACAAACATATAATTATCATATTATATCTTTGGAAGGACACATAAGAAATAATTTATTCTGATATTCAGGTTGACCCAATATAATCAAATGTTTTAAAAGTAAAGCGACGGTCAGTGGAGTCCGGAGGTGAAACGGTAAGTTCTAGATGCTTTTCGTCCCCACTATATCCTGATTAGTCAACTTAGGGTTGTTTTCATGTTGCTCATTTCTTTATTGGTATTAGAAAGCTTTTTCGGCTGCATAGCAACCATCATCAGTAACATACACTGAGTGTTAAGGAATATTTTNAAAGTTTTCTAATACCAATAAAGAAATGAGCAACATGAAAACGACTTTTAATTTATCATGCTTTGATAATGTTGCTAAAGCTCCACAATTACCAAGTAACTTAGGGTTATTTGATAAAGAGCGTTCGAAATATTTTCTACAAATATTATTGACATACTACCGTACGAATTGAAGTGTTCGAAAATTGCAAATTAATTTTGACAGAAATTTGTGCAAGAAAGTTTACTTAATACGTACGGGTTGGAAAAGCGACTTGAATTTCGCTAACACAGTTATAGAATTTGTCAAAGTAGCTCAAAATCACCAAACTGAAATTCAGCCCCAGTCAAGGTTCTGAACGGAAAAAAATCGGAGTAAAGCAGAATTTTTCCCCACATGTAGACCACTTCCCAAGAATCATTTTCATAAAAGAATCCCCCTGGAGCTTAACCCCCCAGCTTCCTCAAAATTGTAAAATGTGAACTTTTACACAAAATTCACTATCTCTGTTACTAAAGATCAGATCGAGTTCAAATATTTGTTTTATTTATCATTACATAGGATACAATATTACTGATCTTTATATTTGCGGTAAAACAAACAGTTTTACATCAATTATGCGGAAATGACTCCAGAATCTCCCCTATAACTTGAAAAGTATTCTTAGAAAACTTTTGGAAAACCGTAAGGGGGTGATCAAATCAAAACTTTCGAGTTTCCTGCGGGTCAAATCGCTTAAATTGGTCCAAAGACTAATTGTGCTAAAGGAAAAACTTGTATCACAATATACCGTGTATTTACAGTTGCTGCACACACTATGACTGGGTACTTGGTGACAAGACGGCCATAACGCATGCTACGTCTTCTGGCTTACATCCCTCTCCCCAGCGTTAGTATCTCACATAAATACATGAAGATGGATATCAATATATTTAGAAAACCTTGAGCTATAACTTTTACACGAAATTTTTTTCCACATAATTTCACATATAAAATACATTTCATAAAAAAACAAAAACGTCAAAGTAAAAAATTGCTTTTTTATCACATATTTTCTATAATTGATGGAAAACTGTTCGTTTTACCGCAAATATGAAGATCAGTAATATTGTATCCTATGTAATGATAAATAAAACAAATATTTGAACTCGATCTGATATTTAGTAACCGAGATAGTGAATTTTATGTTAAAGTTCACATTTTACCATTTAGAGGGTGGTTGAGGGGTTAAGCTCCAGGGGGATTCTTAGAGACTTTTGTAAAAATGATTCTCGGGAAGTGGTTTATCAGTTGACGCCAATGTTTTCCCAAAATCGATGATTTTGAACCTTCATTGAGCTAATATACTGACCGCAAAAATGTGTCACATCCCTCTTCGGCCCTTTTTGGCAACGCTGTCATTTCTGTTGTTTACAGAATTTACAGTGTATTTTTGGTATTTTATTGTACGTTACAAGCTAGTACCCGTTTCTGTTTACGCTTCGTGTATTTGTGGGGTTTTCACGTATGTTATATAGTGTTCTAGCTTGTTTTCGTGATGTTTTGTCCAATATGTTAATTCATCCGGTAAGAGAAGTTTTTAGTGAAAGTATAGACATCCGGTAACGTACGTACTTGATATTTCTACCTGCATCAACGTTGAACATATTAACTTAACAATCTCACGCCTTTTATTACAATACGTACAGCATGAATTCCCTTAAGATAACTTAAAAAGTATGAGCCTTAAAAACATTTTTCTCGAACTTCAAGCCTATGTTCATCTCATTTTTTGAAATGTTCTCCAATATTATTAATATTATTTTATATAAGTTAAAATACTTTTTTCGTTAATCTTTAGGCTACGTTGTTTGAAAGTTGAACTTGACTGTAAAATATTTAAGTTGTTTGAATGCAGTAGAAAAAACTACAATAGAATCGTGTAAATTGCAGTGAAATTGTTGTTTTTCCCAGAAAATAGAGTGAAAAACGTGGTTGAATTGATTTTTCGAGAGTGAAAATTTTCAGAATAAACCAGAAGGAGAAAATCGTTAGGGTGATACAATCTCTCGAGTCGTGTATGCCCTTGCAGTTGAAAACCATTATATAAGAAAGCTGTTAGATTTTCAGTGTAGACGTTCCTTGGTTCAAGACTCACATTCTTCTCAGCTTATCTGATCTAAAACACTCTATTTCAATGCCAAAATTTACCACTACAACATAATTAATAATGATGATTAACATTAGAAGAAGATTATAAATTATCACAATTAATGTTGTCAGAAGAGCGGTTAT
Organism: Laupala kohalensis; assembly: GCA_002313205.1. Lineage (NCBI taxonomy): Eukaryota > Metazoa > Arthropoda > Insecta > Orthoptera > Trigonidiidae > Laupala > Laupala kohalensis. The sequence continues at coordinate 1,074,471 of NNCF01126780.1, forward strand.
AATAGCTTTAAGGTGCGTTTTTAATCTTCTGTCTTAAATTGTTTTATATTGGAAAAGTATGCATTTCAGTGTCTTGAATAATAACATAGTATAGAATTGAAGCTACAACTATTTTCTTTCCTACGGTCGGGTAACGAGCACCACCAACCCGTGGCGAATGACGGGACGCTAAGGGGCGACTGTGGTGAGGAAAATGTAGTGAGAGCAATTGGTTGCCACGGCTTGTACCCTAGTGGAATAAGACAAGCTTTGTTCGCCCTGAATATGCACAGTGCAAGTCAATCATATTCAAGACATTTATCGGTACGAGCACATTTGGATATCACTTCCGTACCGAAATCACCTCCATCTAATCCAATCGAACGTTCGCTTCTTGATTATCCCCTTGGGCTAATTATTGAAGTGTGCGTCTTCTTCAAGAAACGCAACCTCGCGTAAAGTGTTTTTATTTGACTTGAGCTCGTAAATAATCAGATAAATTATAAATCAATTTATAATATTATGCATAAATGATGCATTTAAATTAAATTCGAGTAATTTAAGACAACCAAACGAACAATCACATTACATTTCAGAAATAAATACTCATTGATATAAGAAATGTTATACCATTATCCACTAGTCGGGAAGCAAATATTCATAAATCTCAAACACATCAACAATTTTTAAAGTAATACACTATATTTTAGCAATTGCATCGATATCATATTCACTCATCTCAAAACGACATTGAAATCACATCCTATCGCATTCCATGTTGTCTCGCAACACAAAACTAAACTACGAGTATAAAACACCTTTAAATTCCCTCTCAAAACATGTCTTACGTTTCATTGACTGGCTAACGCCCCCTTCCACCTTGATGCTCAATTTTACACCATGTGTTCATTCCACTATGTGCTCCTACGATAGTCCGCCAACTTGGTCTCTTGTGCTCTTTGCTCTTTCTATGTGTTATGTGGTGTTAATAGATCAATACGAGCCAGGGTGACCCGAATGTAGTATTATACCTACAGTAAACAAGACATAGTTAACAAGACAAGTTGTATTCTAAAAAGAATCTTAACACAATATACATAACATCAACCATCGTAAAATTATATTTAATCTAGATTCACGGTATCGTTTCCATGAGATGCTCACTCACGGGGCATATCCACACTTGGAGGGAAGATTTTTATTACTTCTTTTATTTTTTGGGAATATTGTTTTCTAGGATCTCACCACCTTTACTATGACTTGGGAAATCTAATCAGAAATTACTGAGTTTATTTTCAACATAACTTGTTATCCTGAGCGATATTTCGTACGAAAACTTACTCATCACATTTCTAACGGGTGAATTCAACGAGAGCTACTAAATATGTTCTTTCAACTCGAGTTAGCAGAGTAATTCACAACTCGGTGAATATAATGTAATCAAATTTAAAGAAAATTTCCCTTTAGCACTACATTTGTGGTGATGTGACTTATTTTAATTTGTTTTATTAATCTGAAAAATTAAAACATGTTACAATTGATAATTAATTGCGTTTTTTTGATTTTTGAATTACCAGAATGTGGATATGTATTCCAGTGACATCGAGTGTCCCTTTCTCGCTTCGCAATTTGTCCATTTCTACGAACAATATTATGAGAAGCGGACTATGAAGTTGCTCCCTGTGAATGATGGTGACCCGCTTCTTCGCGTAGCTCTCACATCGTCTTCAGTGTAGGGGTGAAGCAAGATTACCCAGCCTCGAAAACACATGTCCATGCCAGAATCATAATACAGCAGCAGCGTCTGTGCGACCTGTGCTTGTCACCCCTTTTGTGCGGTGGAACATCGCAGACGGGTATTTAAACACCCACGGAAGTTGCAGCTTCTGCCATAACGAACAAAAGCAAAGGAAAGAGCCAAGGGTTCGGAACACGTCACTTGGTGCGCTGAAAGGAAGTCCGGAGAGCGTTCCATCATTTATCTTGGTCGCTGGTTGCTAGCGCTTGTGGAAGCGAGTGGTCGCGCCGCGCCGCGCCGCGAGCGACGATGCCGCTGCGTGTCTGCGTCGAGCTCCGTAATCCACGGTCCTGCTATTCAAATCCTCTCGAATCCCGCTTAAGTCGCGTGTACAGAACGAGGGTTAGAGGACAACGCAGCTGCTCCGCTGAACACCGGCTCGCGAGTGAGCGTGAGCTTCTACTGCAGCTCGGCAGGCGGACAGACAACGCGAGCGGGCGAAGTGGGAGAGAGGCAATATGTGAACGACGCAAGCATTAAAAGGTAGACACGTCGTGGAATGCATCTCGTGGCAGAGTGAATATTTGCAGAAGGGAGACGTGCACGGGACAGTGATGCAATTGAAGCAAATGCTGAAGCTGTCTACATTCGAAGTGTTCTAAGTGTCCACACATTTCGCCCGTCAGAGGACAAATTGTCGAGAGTCATAGATTCTCAACTGAAACACAAGGATACCCCACAGGTTCATAAAGGGATGAGATCTATGAACAACAGAAGTGATACATGTGGATATTTAAGAAATATCGCAAATCACAGATATTATTCCATTTCAGTTCTTTTATGTTTATCGTTATAAAAAATTGGTCATACATTCATCATAATTATGAAAGAAAGGATTGTTAAAAAATAATAATAACATAATTTGTTTATTTTTCTAAATTTAAGAACATTTTTTAAATTTATTTTTTATGTCAGTAAGTAACAAATAGAAAAACTTAAATAACTACTTGAAAAATTAGGATTAAAAAATATTTTGGATTCTTTAAAAACTTTGATAAAACAATATTTCAGTTTTTCCTCGGTGTCATATTTCGCTTTGAGAAAGATGTATGGTAAAATACAATACTTCTTGGCAGTTCCATAGAATACATGTATAGTATGAAGGGGTTAGTGCAAGAATTCCCTAATCTACTCTGTCTTCCGAGATAATTGAAGTTAAAAGTTTGTGTGAACCTGTAAAATATTCTGTTAGCATTATTTTGAATTTTTATATCTCAATTTATACACTATTTGACATCTTAAATACATAAATATTGTTACCATACTCTAAAATACCACCTTTTAGGTCACGAAAAAATTGGACAATGAGAGCAACATTAACACAGGGTTTTCTTGTAGCAGAGCATGAATCAAGAAGCACTCTTAATATTTGTAAGGAGATTTACAACAATTTTATTTATATTAATTTATATTATTTAGTAGAAAAACACAGGTTATAATTTAAAGTGATTGCATGAACAAATAATTAAGAAATTTTGGAAGTGAAATGAATCAAAACATCACTGTCATTAGCTCATAATCTAATATACCACCTCCACTATTTCTACATTGTCACCATCCTCATTATTTTGGATTATTATGAGAAAAGAAGCGTAGTATATAACAGGAATCCACATCAAGAGGACATTATATCAGCATACTTCTTTTGCAGTCGTATATCTTTCTTTTAAAAGTTTTTCAATACATTTTATTCCACCTGAAATGCTTATCCCATGCTATGAGACAAACATCGTTTTGCATACTGTGATTTCGGCTCTATTAACTTTCAAGATACATTTTCTGGAATGTTTACTGTATATTTGTTTTTCTAGGGATTTAATTATATTGATAGTAAAATGTATGCATATTGAGCGTCGTGGATTCCTATGATCCAAAACAATCAAAAAACGTGTTCAGCATCTTTCACTTTATCCCAACATTTTCGTGGACTCTCTTCCAAAACTTTCCCCGGTTTCACAATATCTAACTCCAATTTATTTCGACGATGCTTTTTATTTATAACCCATTGACCATTATATACACTCGTTTTACACCTGTCACACAATCTGAGAGCACAGGTACAGGTTCACCGGGACAGGCAGGGTGAATGTTATGTACAGACTTCGGGAGTTGAAGCGGGTGGTGCGGTGGTAGCACACCAATGGCCGCAGTAGAATTCCGGGTTCGAGTCCCGGACCGTGATTTTTCATTTGGCCGTAAACGATACAAACTTCCCTCTCTGAGAAGAATTGGGAATTTGTGAGTTAAAATATATCAGCCATGTTACATTTTTCAAGAAACTTTATTAACAGTAATCCAGGAACTACGTCGAAAACGTAATAATATTTTGTTCCATCTGGGTTGGTGTGTCTTCTCGCCTCTTACTATCGAGATGCTCCTTTAAGACGATTGTTAAATCATCTACGTTAAACACAATATGATTATTGTGCCGAACCGATATACAGTATATGTGTAGCATATGGCCGCGCAGACAAAGACGGAAATACCTTTTCACTTTTGACACTGTTGAAATTGTTTTTAAAAAATTGACAAAATTACAAGCATGAAAATAATGAATTAATAGTATAGAATCTGGATTCACGCCGCTACTGCCGCAATGAGGTGAATAAAGAACCTAACTGATAAAATATTTTACACTTGCTATTTTCACCTATTCTAAGTTATAACAAAGAGTTAAAGTGCGACATAACAAGTATACGTAGGAATTCGAGACTGGTTACAAGAATGAAATATGAGTACAATAATAAAATACTATTTGAAAGAGAAAAATTATAGATACCTTGAAATTGAAAATTACATTTTTTTCATAAGTTTCTCTTAAGTTTGTGTATTGATATTGTAGGCAAAGATGTGATAATGGAAATTAATATATGATGTGCGAGATAACCTCCAAGACTATTTAATTAAGAGATGCGATGCTGATTAATAGTGGTAACATATTTACCAGCAACGCTTAAATTGGTTCACTTGGGTAAGATAGGTTCAAAAGAATTAATTGAGCTAATTCCCTGAATTTCTTCAAAGTAAAAACAAAATTCTTTTGAATTTTTGGAAAGACAGTAATAAAAGATAGATGTTATGTCATATTAGAAAAGCGGGAAACTGTCCTTTTTCTTTGAGACATCAACTCCCGAACGAACGCTGCTCGCATTAATGTGTGTTTTTATTATCACATTGAAATACTTCTCTTTATGAACCAGAGACACGCAGACCATCATTCAAAACTTTCCACTCACACCCTTAGTTACCAATTTTATGCTTCGTATTTATGTAGCAGTAAACCACATGTGTTTCCAATAAAAATATTCATAAATTGCGCGTAACAATAATTTGTAATTAATTCACTGTTTGGTCCACAACTTCAATTAACTTTAAATTTTCGGCAAACTCATTTTGTGCCACCGAATCTGAAACATTAAACATCATTAAAAATATAATACTATTAGAAGTATCAACTACGCAAAATACTTTTATTTCGTATTAAACATTATCTAATATATTTTCTATGTATTTTCAAACTCACAGGCTAAAATCAAATTATCATTCTTTATGTGTACAAATGTAATTTTTATTAGTATCATTCAATTGTCACTTGCTAATTGTCCGTGCACTTCAAATGGATCCAACATGTTTTGAATGTTATTTTTTACAAAAAAGGATCAATAGAGTACTAACAATTTGTTTTATTCTTTAACATTCTACCATCTGTTTAGAAATTAGCGTAAAATAAAATGTAGTCTTCTGGTGAAAAATACTCACCAATGCATGACAAAACAATGAGTACTATTAAACATGTAGTGAAATATTCAAAGTAAATATTTCCTCTCTAATTCAGATTATATGTTTACATGAAAGACATTTATCTGAATCTCGTACAAGTATTAAAGGTTCCTCAATAAATATCTATCTAAATTTGGAAGTTATTGCATAAAAGAAATTGTAATTTTTTTTTTCGCTTCACTAAATTGTCATTTATCATTTTCCTGGATATTAATAATTTCAAAAATTCTACGAATGTGACTTATTTAAACATTAAATTTGTTCATCAGCAAAAAATCATAAAATTAAAAAGAAATAGTTTTAAATTTTTTAACGAGAAAGTCTCGAGTTTCCTTCATATTCGACTCATTTGTTAGAGTGGGCTACTTTGACTCTAGTTGTTCTTGATGGTTGAAGAGTTCCTCATGGACGTTGAAACTGGCACATTCATCATGCATTATTGCGATGTTGCCGGCAGCATTCTCTCAACGCATGGAGGAGCCTCGGTGGCCTGTGGGCAGCGGCTCCAGTGGAGAGCACTTGCGCGCGCGAGGCAAAGGACGAGTGACCGAGCTTTTGTATGAACGAAGGAGAGCAGACGATAAATAACACTGAGTGATAATAAATTATGGCGAGTGATCTATAAGAGTCAAGCATAGTATGCGATCATGAGTTGCTAACATTCCTCAGTATTCGGAGAAGACGAGGGAAATGACCGCGGGAAGATTGAGGATATCTGTAACTGATGCAAGGAACTACGATAAGGCAGACATGAAAACGAAGAATGGAAGGTGTTGAAACGAGTTGCAGCGCATGGTGTAAAAAAAAAGAAGGGACAGAATTCTGTGTCGGACAGTGTATTTTTTTTTTCTAAATAAATTTCACTTCATTCTGAAACGACGCAACACAATTAGGGATTTAATTTCTACGCGAAATGGTGTTTGTTATAAGTACATACTCTGAAATCTCATTTTCAAGTTTAAAGTGACAAAGCTGAGGAGCGACATTTGTGAAAAAGGTTTTCGTTGCCCGCTCATTTCTGTTAGGACAAAAGAGAGAGAGAGAGAGAGAAATAGTGGAAACAGTTGCAAAAGGACTCAGCCTGGGCATCAATGTTCTCTTCAATTCCCTCTACAAAGTCATCTCATTGAGATCCACTTTAGAAGATAAGAGAGGATAGCTCAAATACATACATACATATATNATTCAAAAAATACTCATTTTATCTCACTATCATTATTACCTCATTAAATCTTATTAAAATCGTTTGGTACCAAGGTGTATGCAGGAAAAGATTAGTAAAAATACTTCCGAGGACTTAATATATTGTGTCATTAAGTATTGATGAAAAATTTAACAATAAATTTCATAGGATTTGCTAGTAATTGTGGTCCCGTTCGTTCCAAAAAATAGGTAAACGTGTTTTGAAGGATATTCTGCAGAATAATCTTGACCGTAAACGATGCAAACTTTTGCAATTAATTTGATAGTTAAATAAAAAATACTTTCAATTGTATTTATTTCAAAGACATTTCTTACAAATGTTGCAAGGATCTACCATTAATGATTCTAAAGCTGATGAAAGGAAAATGATTCAAAAGCGGAAACCATTTTAACGAATTCACTGACGAAAAATGCTTTAAGAGCTGAAAGCGACAAACGACAATCAGCGAAGAAACACAACTTCACTCACTTCAAATACAAACAACAAACTGAAATTAAGAAACTTAAGACGGGTTGACATGATGCGAGTTTACTCGGACCGAGTAATTTTGGATGAATATTCGGACGCCACTCGTAGCATGTGAACGCCTATTCCCAGTAACTTGGACGCAGCGCCCTCGGACCGAGTCAAGTCGGAGTTCTAATTTTTCGGATATGAGCACTATAGGATTTGCAAATCAGAATGACGACGAATGAGGAACAACCTAATCGCAAACAAACTAAAATTATCCAATAGAGAAAATGTACGTTTTGTAGAGTTTTACGAACGGGAAGAGGTATTGTAGAATGTGAGAAGCCGTGACTATAAAAATGAGGACGCACGGGAGAGTGCTGTAGACCGTATGGTAAAGAAACAAAAATATACCAGGGTTCAATGCCACTGATCTTCTGAAAAAAATAAACAATTACAGAAGAGCCTACGACAGTAATTTGAAATTAGCTGGTAAAGCTGCCCTCGTATTGGTGTTATTTTATTTTATTTTTTAAATATTGTCTATAAGTAGTTCTAAAAGTTTGTCAAACTGTGTGATATCCAGTCACAGATGATTTTTGTAGGTATCACCATTTTCAAGTTCTATCTCTTTAAAAAAATTGTCTGATGTCTCAAAAAACTCCCAATGTCACAAAAACCACTTTTGAGTCCTAAACATTACATTTGCAAACCATCCGCTGATTTCTCGATTTTTTTTATTTCCTCCATAACCATATTTGCTACAGCAGATATTCCTTTTTGCATGATGTCAGTAATATTGTAAGAATAACGAAAATCAACGACGTTTCAATCCTAATCGGTCCAAATACAATCGGACCGAGCACCTAACATCGACTCGGTCCGAGTAAACTCGTATCGTGTCAACCCGCCTTTAACAAAATTCTCATTAATAGATGTGTCCGGACGAAGAGGACGTTGATTGGTATTGTGATGAATACGGTAAACCTTATTCAAAACCCAAAATGTTCAAACTCGGGTCGGTCGACTTGATAAAACTCATATAATTAATTTTGAAAGTAGGTGTTACCTCAAGAAGGTGAGGAAAAGAACTGTCACTTTGTAGGTGTTTATGATTTTACGACTATAATAGTTGAGATCTTTTATGTATTATTTAACAATTTAATATAACGTAGTTTAGTTTTCGTTCTTCATATTACTGTAGGAAGCGTTTAGAAAAGCAACCCGCTAAACTCGAAGGTCTTCCTTGCTGCGTCATGAAATTTACGAGCAACGCCTAAGGATATTTTATCATGTCATAAGTTCCTGTAACACGTGAAGAAGGATACAAGTTCCTCACGGAAAACCATGGTTTTAAATATCCTACCCTGCACGTGCAGAATTCATTTAAAATTCTTATGATATTAGTTTCAAATGGTGTACAAAATATTAGATTGGCAATCTCTAAAGCCCCAATTAAAAATCTGTTAGATCTCATTAATATGAAACGATCTTGAATATTTTAATGTATAAATATTTTTACTATTTATTAAATGACATTTTCGTACATTATTTTAATTCCTACATAAATATTGCACATTTTACTCATGTATGCATATAAAATCATCAAAAATCTGTTATGAAAATTATAACACATTTTTTTAATTTTGTACAAAGATTAATTAATACATTCTTGGAAGTATGCAAACGTAATATATTAAACAATATATTCAAATAATCTGTTTAAGTGTCAAGAAAATTCTTAATACTAGTATTTCTGTATTGGAAATATATTTATAATACATTGTCATAAATTTTCTCAGGGAAGTTAAAAGAAAAGTTAGTTTTATTCTTTGCCGGATCAGCCAATGCAAAACAATGATTCTGACGATATATTATCCAAAAAGATTGGACTATAGCCGATATGGTCCCAAACTCTGAAGGTCCTGCAGTAACTTGAAACAAAAATTTGAAGCGTTTTTTCTCTTCTTCGCACTAAAAGTAGCTTTACAACTCGCCGCAATATATTCTGGATCACGGGCGACATGTTCAGGTAAATAGGATTAAATCAATCCCAAAGCTATCAGGTTTTCAGGCTATTTTACATAATGGTATTGTTCCTTCTTCTCTAATAGAAAAACATCAGTTTTATTCTTTATACCTCACAGTGTACCATTAATAAATTCAGTGTTGTTGAAACATTTTCAAGTATAATTTGCAAGTACAGTAAAAATTAGGTAAATCAAAACTCACGCGACTTCTAAAAATTTTCGAACTAAAGAAATTTTGAATTGCCCAATTTTCTAAAAATTCCTGGAATACTTTCACAACATTTTCTACCCGAACATGTATTGTATACGAAGTGAATTCGTTCTCTGCTGTTTAATATAATGTTAGTGATTTTAGAGCAGGATAATTATGTTTTCAGCTCCACATTACAAATTTATTTAAATTTTATCAAAGTTGTGTACATTAGTGAGGGGAAGAGAAAAAAAGACGTGATTTTAGCCTGCTTTTCACAATGTTCTTCATCTTTCCCGGTAATTCTTCCCATTTTTGTAACACCTGTTTGATAGCTGCAATCAAACAATATATACGAGTACATAGCTTTATTGTGTACAAAGAATTTCAGAAAACGTCAATTTGGGAAATGAGTTTACCATTTTGATGGAAAGGCACGAGTCTTTAAATCTGTACTCTGTTCCACAAGCCCTGTAACTTCTTTGTTAAGAAGAAAAGATCAATCTGGGTGTAAATACATTAGTAGAATTGTCGAATGTATTTTTTGAATAAAGAAAATTTATTTTTGATGTGTAACTCTGTTCTTATGCATTTAAAAAAAGCACAATTTCGATTTGTCAAAAAAAACTACAATTGTCCTTAGCCTAAAATTTGAATTACCAAAAAACTGTCCCTGAAAATTTCGAATTAGAAAATTTTACTGAACATGATCTTGTTAGACAAAGTGAGGGGACCTAATAAAATATCAGTGTATTACAAATTTTGAATTAAATGACTTCAAATTATCGTGTTTTTATTTTATACTATATAAAACATTGTATAATCCAGCACTAGATTACCAAAGTATTTAATGTTGTCCTCTGAAGCTTCTAGGATTTACGAAGAATTTTAATAATATCAATTTTTACCGGAAGACTAATGAAGTGTTATTCACCACTTGTGTACGTCCAGTGTTTATTTCAGTTGTACTCTATGTTGTAGGAGACAAATATGAATCCGTGACAGTGGATAATGGTTACAACAAATATATGATGCTCAAGATTCGCAGCGTAAGTTCGAGTGACTTTGGGTCCTATAAATGCGTGGCGAAGAATTCTCTTGGGGAAACAGATGGTGTCATTAAATTAGATGGTAAGTATATTCACTTCTACCTTCAATTTTGTTTGATGTTAATATTAGCGTGACTTAGAATATAATTATTTTCAATATTTTCACTTCCATTCGTAGAAATCATCATGAACAACAGATTATAGAAATAACACTCATATCTCTTGTTCATCTCTAGCACTCATGATATACTTCATCGTTTACTGCAGTTCTCTTACGAGAGAATTAGATATATTCATCTAGTTGATTAATTGTTAAACTAAGTTTCAGATTAACTAATAACAGAAAACAAAGTGTCCCTTATAATTGTACACATTTTGAATGAATTGTGTTACCGTAGACTGCAGATAAATGGAAGGATTATTGGTAAAAATTAGAAAACAGTTGTTATCTCACGAACTTTTATCGCTTTTTTCTTCCTTACTGGCCTCTGTTTGCTGAACGCTTACCCATGTGTTTGCCGTGCATGGCGACCCGTGTCGGTGGGAATGGGAATCCTTGCGAGATGAGGAACTGCTGCGTGCATTGCTAGATGCGCCTAAATACGGTCGCTTTGGCCTCGGCTTCTTCTAGACGGGCGACCGCGGGCAAACCCATCCCCGACCAATCGGCTCGGAGTAGGTCTTCAACTGAACTCCACGGTGAGAGGGGGCGCACAGGGGTCCTTCTCGCGGGTTGGCGGCGTTGGAGCAACCCTGCTTAAAGAACCCAGCGTGTCCCCATTATATCTCCGTGTCAGCCCTGACACCCCAGTGGAATGTCCCCTTGTTGGACTCCGTGGTGGGTGAGGAACAAGGGGATGAAATTTAAATCCATACGCATGAAAACTACTGCCCCTCCAAACCGACCCCACTCCTTCCCTCTTCCTCTTTGAAGAGGCGACTTGTTGGTGAAATTGTTGATCTCAACAGTTTTTTTTGTAACGATAGGGACAGGCTTACAAAAAAGACCTCGCTTCCTTTTAAGAAGGTAAAATGTTTGCAAGAAGGTAAAATGTTTAAATCCATAAGTGCCTATCGCCTTGCTAAGGCAATCGATGAAGAAATCGGCAAGCTACAGTCTGTCGTGCGCCAGCGGAATGGAGACATTATGTTGGAAGCCCGTACAGAAAATAGATAGAGAGCATTTTGGCATTAAATGAAATTTTATGCTTTAAAATAAAAACTTCTACACACCCCAACTCTGAACATGTACAAAGAAGTCGTCAACCACGACGACTTAGCACATGAGTCTGATGAAGACCTCAAGGTCTTTTTTGAACCCTAAGGTGTGGTAAAGAATGATCATGGGATTAAGAGGAATGTTCGGGGGTAGTTCGTCCCCACTTCCACATTAATCCTCACGTTCGATTGTCCCTCTCTTCCAGAAATTTTATCTTGTAGTTTGACTACCTTGCGTGTTCGTAACCCTCTGCGGTGCTTCAAGTGCCACAATAACGGTCATTCTTTCGATCGATGCAAGCTGAGTCTGGCATTACATCCACTTTCGTGTGCTAGGCTCATTCCTTTCTCTTTCCTGACCTTCCTTGGTCACCTCTTGATCTTTCGATCACAATACTTTTCGTCACGCCTCGTAGTAGTTGAGAACAACAGTGTTATTAAAACATCGGCACTTTTTCTTGGCATGAAAATGAATTGACAGTAATTTATTCTCCCAGAGCTGCATCGGTGCACTTTACGTCGTGTCAATATTTTATCGAAAAACTTTACGTACGTCGGTATTAGTGAAAAATGTCTGTAGGTTGAAGGTTTTTTTAGGCATGGACTTTTCCTTTCAGGAATAACTTCACAATACTGAATTCCCAGCAACAGGGAAAAAAGACGTGCTCAAGCAATCATTGTAAATATAGGTCTTAGAAGTGTTTCAGGTGTTTGCTGCATCATTTCATGATTATGTTGTCATATCCAGAGTTTTTTCTCCTATTTCCTCCGTTTTAGTGTCCTCATATCGTTGACCAACCCGTCCGGAAAATTGTGTTAAACCTGTTTCCCTTCAAATTTGCGTGTTCGTAGCTGTTTGCCTTTTTGTTATAAGTGATGTTCATATTTCTTTTCTGTGTATCTTAATGACCTTTATTAGATACGGAATTCCCCAAGTCAATTTTACGAATGAGCTTTCCATGAAGTCTTGCAAATACTTCTTTTCCCTTTAACTGTTTCTTCCTTAAAGGTCTTCTTTGGCAAATTACAATTCATTAATTCAACAGAAGTATCATTTCGTCTTCTTTCTCACCCGTTGCAGTTGATGACGCGTCCTGTCAACTTTTTGTTTGCGCATATCTAATTTCCTTGTCCACCAGATCACCCTCGTTTACCTGTTCTCCATTTTAAAACACATGTCTTGTAGAAAACCTATTTGTGGCGCATCAATCCGATCATCTAACCCATTTCGTCCAACATATCTTCCATCTCCTGTAGTATGTAGCGTTTTCTGTCCTGTAGCTGCTGCCAATCAATCCATCTGTTGTTATTATTTACTCTTCCTGGTCGAACCCGTGCCAATGTGACACTGATTCCACGATGATCACTTTGCATCCACGACACCAGTCGAAATGACAGTAACTGTAGCGTTCTCAATTTATTTGATCAAGTTAGATAAATAATTGATTCGCTTCTGCTGCACAAAAATGTTGTTGTTTCTGCAATATTTATCTCAAGTCTTGTAAATTCTGATTGATTGATTGATTTATTGAGTGTTTATTTAACTTTCTTGGCTATTTTATATACATATAAAATACAATCACAATATAAGAATTGTACCCAAATACAGTAATGACAAACTGACTGATAGATCCTGTTTCGAGTCCTTTGCATATTGTCAATAATAGTTCACTACCAGTATCTCTATCTCTATGGCAATAATAGTTCACTACCAGTATCTGTATGTGTTGCACAGTATGACCTGGCAATGTGAGGCAATGTGTATTGTTGTAGTACAATTACATATCCATTCTCCAACCTAACTCCGCTCTCCACGGGTTTGCCACAGCTACAACTCGTAAAGCCAGAGGTATATGTTGCAATTTTTTCTTTTAACTGATGTAGCATTCTTGAAAGAGATATTTCAATAATGCTATATCAATTTTATTTTGTCGTATATAGTCTCCCAACTCGAGCGCTCAGATCTTTCAACGCTGCAGATTCTGTTGATGAATGTTATTCACAACTAATACTTGCCTTTAAGACACTTTGCGCATTTATAAACTCTACACGCTCGCGACTCAGTACACTGTGATTATGTGAATTACCTCGTCGCATGCACTTAATGCACACTACTGGATTATCCTTCCGTATACACGCTTCGTACCGATGCCCTGCTGTTCCGTAAAGTCACCCATCTAGCTTCTTGCGACAGGCGGCAGATACATGAACAAATCTGTGACATCTGTAACAGCGTAAAGGCAAGAGTTTTCCGACCCAGGTCAGGCAAAAATTATTATCTCATATTCCCTTGGATTCGGAAACGTGACTGACGTCTGTCAAGTATTCGATGTCCTATGTCCATTCGTTTCTCAAGAACATTCTCTAACATACATTTTTCATCTGTATTCGGGAGTGCAAGCACTAAATTTCCTCCTGCTGTTGCTCGTGTTGTACTAATAAACATTTGTCCCAGCCCGCCGAAATGTTTCCCTCACACTCCCCGCCGACTCCCCTACATTGTTCCCTATTACATCCTCCTCCTTCCGTTCCTTCTTCCTCCCATTAGATAATATCACAATATCTGCAGCTTACGAGTGAAATACCCGTCGCATCCGTCATTTCTGCCCTTATAATTTCATCACTCTGACTGCAGAAAATGCGGTAAATATAATCTACGTTCACTGAGAGTGAGCATCGTCCTTACCACTTGGTTTAAGGAAGCTATTCCACTTCTTTGTGTTCATGACCCTCACTATACTCAATACTACTCCGCAAGTGTGATATATTGATTTTCTCCAAATAATGACTTCTCTCCAATGTGTTCCATTAATGGGTTCTCTCCTTTTGAAGAACCTCAGTAAGCAATAAATGTTTTCGTACCTACGTGCAAAAGTGATCTCTCCCCATGCTCGTGTTGGATTTTGACTCGTTACTCCATTCTTCTGCATTTAAGCCCTATACAAATCGGTTATGAAAATGTGCTGCTCCTTGCACCCTGTCCCACAACACGTGTACTGTCCCAATAGACCTTCCGGTTACAGAGATATCGGAGGATGTTTCAAAACACGCGTTTCTCTGATACACGTGTATTGGTTCCTACTTACACCTTATGGTAATTTAAAAAAATCGCGTGGAGAGGTAGACGTTATGTGGCTCGTTCTGCCTACCAAGAATTTTGCTGGTAGCCCCTACTAAACCTGGGAAAAGGGCCGAAATCAATTTTTCAGGTATATAATTCTTAATTATGAAGTCGCCGGAGCTGAAATCTGGAGTCTATAGTCTACTATGTACGTTCTATCTGACTCACACTATTCACCATTCTGAGTCTGCATCATATTTCACCGATAACAATGTCACTTATTCAACTCTAGGCTCCATGATACCACCACAACAATGCATATGATCGTTCACTGTAAACTCCGTAAATTATGTTTTATTATTATTTGCAAGTCATTGCACTATTTTCCTTCAACTTGTCACTACGAAGCAGAAACTACAATATCTAAGTTCACCTCTACTCAAATATGGGGGTGCCGCATTGAGTGATCACCTCATAATTCTCAATTCTATTTATGTAAATTATGATATGACTGATGTTTACGTCAGATTTAAAAATTCACAGCAGACGAACTGGTTAAATTCCTCTCAAATATTCAGAGCACACCTTCTGCACTTCTACTGTCAATCCTGTATTCTCCAAATCTTATCGCCTTTACAGTAAATCATTGTATTCATGCACTTTAGGACGTACTTATTGCCGCGGTAGCCAAAAAGCATTATATTTTTGTTCGTATTTCGGTCCGTATGAACTGAAATTCGCCAAATTTTTGACAAATACACTAATGAACTTCCAATTTCATTATTTTCACAATTTACAGCATTAGTTATTTTTTAATGTCACTTTCTAGTAGTCACACCTGGTACGGAGCTCATATCATATATGTGACACGCTCGTAGTTGCTACGCGGAGATTGATGAAACTGACAACATTTATAAAGCCAATAAAGTTGAAGCAAACGCGGGTTCCTCAGCGCCGCAGACCTGTGGTATTAGAGAAACAATGGTAGATCACTTGTTTACTGGGAATTAAAATACAGCAAGAAGTAACGGCAATGGCGTGACTAAAAATAAAAAATAAAAACCTGGAGATTCTGGAATGAAATCCGCGCACCAACGTCCATGATAAGTTAAGACCATTCGCGCATGGAACTTGTCTTTGTTTTAACCACCTAGGACACGTTCTCTCAAGAAACTAGAGAACAGGATATGATGACATCATCCTATTGGGAGACACCAAAGAAGGTTCACAAGTAGATATAGAAAGAGCAAACTCTAATTTCTCATCAGGTGTCCACTTCAAACTTAATAGACGTTAAGAAAGTAGAACAGGATTGTTGATACGTTTGCACAAAAGTCTATGACAAATAATGCACTGAACGTAACGAATGTTTGATCTGTTGACATTACTAGAGAAAATAGTACTGACCGATTTTTCCAAGAATATACTCATGATATGATGTTGGTATGAGAAACAATCAAGAATAAAGGAGTACGAAGTGTAGTGAGCACTCAAAAAAATAGCGTAAAGTAAAAATAGCGTAAAATTGGTAAGCTTAAAACAAGAGTTGTTGAAGGAAACGATTAATGTAACATTATAATAAATACTGCAATAATTGTCATAGGAACAGGGCAACTACGAGATGATAGTAAATAGAAGAAATCAGTGACATATCCAAATGCTTTCTTCAGATGTGCCGAACAGGGCACTTTGCCAAAGGATGCAATAGAACTCCCACTTGCATGTTTTGCAAGGACAAAAATTATTTGCCATTTGCAGCTTGATTGCAGTTTGCTATGGTAAAATGAGTACTAGTGTCAAATAGGCTGGAGCGAGAAACTATCGACGCCCCCTAGTGTCTAAACCTAGTAATTACGGGACTCTTAACTGTCCTGTTGTGGGACAGTTTGATAATTTTTAAACGTGGTAATTCACTTAAACCTAAAAAATGAGATACAATACATAACCAGGTCATGTAGACAAAGTGCGATATGATTATCGATATAGCAACAATATGTGAATATCATAGGACTGTGAACTTGGATACCTGACATTGGTAGTTGTACGGCGATCTAGTATGTGGTGATAGATTCCTCCAAAAAGTTCTTACAGTAACGTGTAATGGCTATGTATGACTATATTTTCTGTGTCCTAATGAGTGCTTCACGAGATAAATTTGAGTCCTTGTTGGAATCAGTGGTGGATCATTCATCAACAGTCCTTCATTGTAATAGTGGACTTAAATGCATAGTCCATTGAATGGGAAAGTAGGACATGCTGCCAACGAAATATCACATTCCTTTTGTCGTGAGGCGACTTTGTCATATCTTTTTATCTCTCACCTGACGACCAAATGTCGTGGGACGACGTTTAATTTGACTTTTAATAATACCGCCCCTATACCTCAGTAAAAAGGGGCGGTATAGCTTGAGGAGCAATTCCCTATTTTTTAAAGGCCTAAGGCAGGATGCGAGAAGCAAATAAAATAGTGAATGATCCAGTCATGGAAAATAGCGATTTATTGTAGTCGAACTAGCACTTACGTAGCAACTACGGAGCGACACCCTTTTGTCTCCGCTAGAACGGTTCTCCCTAAGAGTGACTCGACCAGGACCTTCATAGATGGCGTGGCAGCAAAAGTATACGGGGGAAGGAACAAGTAGACTGTACAGGTCCGGATATAGTCGGCGGAATAGGGGAGGGGTAAATTGGTGGGACCTATCAGGTCTAACCGAATCAACGAGAAGCAGAGGAACTGTTGGCGGGACCTACTAGTTCTAGCCGATCAAACGAGTTGGGAAAGAGAAACATACACTGGTGACTGACGCAAGAGTAGCGGCAGATCCCCCTGGATGCGGCGAGCAATGGCTTTATATAGGCCATTTTGTGCTGAGTCACTCTTTTGGAGAGCGTTACGTCACTCGCTTGGCTACGCGGGCGCCCGGTGCCTGCGAGTACGTAACTCTTTGTACCATAGCACAATTTTATATTGTTTTAACGAATGAGCACTTAAATCATTTTATATTTTCCAGTAATGGCTGTTTACTTATTTAACTAATTTTGATTCGTGTCCACCTATCAGCAACTGTTACGTTGTGGGGGTCAGCTATCTCTATACTCTTAATAAAGTTTAGGATATTCCTGTCTGATTTCTGATTATAGAGGACATCATGTAGTATCATATATTTATCATATCATATCAGGTTATCATATCGCGAGAAACAGAAATTGATACAAATAGAACTACAAGTCCTCTGACAAGAAATCCTTTATTTATGTGATGATATGGTGAAACAACATTCTCGAAAACTGTAGATGACGTGGCTGCACATCTCATGTCCCAGATAGCACTCACAATGACTAAATGATCATCTAAAAACTGACACACTCCGCTATATTGATGGAACTGCGATATTGTTGATCTTCGCAGAAAATGGCATTGTGCGTGAAGACTTGAGCAGTGAGGTAGAGGACACCAAAACAGTGCTGTTCTTGATGAACAACACACGGCAGGTCGCATAATACTCTAAGAAGGTACTAAATATACTAACAAACGTGCATGTAATCAGGTCGATTTCAGTCCCTGGGGTAAACCATATGGGATGTTCATGAACAAGATAATTTGTTCCTTTGAAACACAACCAATGGGTCCGTCGCTCCTTAGTCACATAGTTGATGCTCTGTACTTCTTAGAACTACACTGTGGTTGATGACGAGGATGAAGTGCCAACTAGTTCGAAGGAAGATTTTTCGATGGCCTGCGACAAATTAGATGTGGAAGGCCCAATTTCAGGCTTTTTATATCCTCTCTGGTTTCCTCGGGATATACTTCCTCTTTACATCCCATATTCATTACTGTTGTCTTTCAATTTTTCATTCTTCAACTCAATGGTTATGCTTTGACACACTCTTGGTGTGGCTTGTCCCCTTCACGAGAAGGTTGGTGCATTTTACTATCCAGTTCACTGCCTTTAACACATCTTTTATGTTCCATATTTCATTGCCATATTCTCGTAAGAAATCTTAATTTTTCTTAGCTATGTATCATTGTTTCACATACTTTTACAGCTGGTGTTGCCAAAAGCACCTTATTCCACTCCCTCTGCTCCGTTGAGCGCACTATCCAAGAGTATGTACCCAACCGTTTTTACTAGTAATTTCTTTACTTGAATCCCAACTGTTAAGTGTTCATGTCACCATACCCAGTAATATTTTCTATTATTCTGTGTCCAGGTGAGAACAATTTCCTTTTCGTCTTTTAAATATTACATCTTTGTTTTTACTTCAGAAATTTATATCTTCGTTTTTCTACCCTTTCTTGGTTTTAGAAACAGAATCTGTCGCACTTTAATTAGAAAGTCTGTAGCTTTCCTTCGACATCTCTTAGTTAGTATATTTACATCCTCACTTCTGAAATTCACTTCCAAATCTATTGTCCGTATTCCTATAATAACGTTAAGCGCACCATCGGACGTTAATCCTACTTGTAATAAAGTACATAATAAATGGAGGTGTTGTAATTCATTTTCCATTTTGTACTTGCTTATTAGCTTCACTGATATACTACTTTTGTAAGCAATTATTGACATCACGATCCTTCACATAAAGTCAACAGTTGTTTTCTGTCACGACTTTTTTTTCGAAATCTCAATCGTAACTATTTCATAATATACTTTTATATTAAGTAATTTTTTTTCCAGGTACTCTAAGAGCTTACTATAATTTCTGACGTAATTTATATCAATGCAAATGGAACTTGCAAGGCAGGAGGGCAAAGCAAAAGTCTTTTCTTCTCCCCCAAAGATAAGAAAATATCTAACGGTTTCACGTCTTACCGATCAATACACTTTACCGGACACGACAGGTTAAGTCGTGGAGAGCTGATGTATCTCATGGTTAACCAAATAGTGAGAGTCTGCGGTGAGTACGGATACTCGTTAACATTGCTCACCCACCTTCTTCATTAAGGATGGTATGGTATTATGGAGACTCTTCTGTTACTCGAAGGTGGACACATCGTGTTATTCCCAGTGTTGCCGTATTGGAACATCATAATCTCAATCGAACACAAATGCTGACATTTCATGGTTGCTTCAGGGCTTATCATATCGCTATCAGATAGATGACTATCCGTCAAGTCCAACATTACTCTGGAATAGAAGATTGCCTTCTTTACATGCCCACGGTCCAAAATCGGGAACTGGGAACTGGAGCGCGTGCTACAATAGTGCTGCGTCTGATAACGATAACCAAAGAGAGAGCTGTGGCATGGTTGTGACATGTTGAACCACCTTGATCATTAAGTTGCTACACCTTTCAGAAAACGTAGAAATCCATTAATTATAAATGAAAATGTGCTTCTAGCGTCTGCACCCAAGGATACAATGCCGAAGGTGGGAGGAGATGTAGGTGATTTTTGTGCGTGAAAATCCTACACTCAGTGAAGTAATTCTTTTAAAGATTTTTTCCTACTTTTGAAAACTAAATATTGAAGAGCGAGATGAGTTCTTTCCATACCATTCAAGTCAGGAGGAGTATAAAACGAATAAACCGGTTTAACCCCAGGATAGACCCGGTACTAATTTTACAGTAGACTGAGTATATCTGGGAGTCAAACAGAATGTTGAGGTGAGATGAAAAACACTCACCACACAGGGGCTCGAAACCCTGGTAATCCAGTCAGCAGCTCAACTTTCTACCTACAGAGACGCACAACCTCTAAAACGAAAATATGTAGGCATTAATTTGCGATTTTCTTTTCTTAATTTAAATACGTAAGTAAATAAACACTTTACGTGTGGAAATAAAGTTTTTAACCACCTTTTGTAATTTCAATTTCAAAAGGGTTTTATTATAACATTAAATATACAATAATACATGTGGCGGGGCTTAAGACCCGTGCGCCTTATAAAGGCCCTAAAATGTGCCATGGGCTGTGCATACTATACCCTAGTATTCACTCTCATTGAACTGAAACAATAACATAAAATAAAAATATTAAACGATTTTGATTATTTAACATGTAACTAATATGTGTAGTAAAAATAATAATAATTATATACTGTCGTGTCTATTTTTTCTTAATTTTAAACCTCAGCAGCTATTGTTTTATGCACTTCAGTGCCTGTTTTGTTCAATGAGCACCGTTGGGAACCACGGATAACCAACGGTTAGGGCAAGCGCGCTAAGCAAGAAACGGAGATCTGGAGGTAACTGGTAATCTGTAACGGAACAAGAAATTCGACGGCAGAATCAAATAAATTCATAGAAAGAATACATATTTATCTTGAGGGTAAATAACATATGCAGACATATTACCATACCCAAATTAACCTTATTTACATATTTATCTACGTACACGTACACGTGCATATGNGTACACGTGCATACACCCATACCTGCATGTGTAGACTTTTTGAATAAATGAAAAAAAAACTAAAATAGTAATATTACCACTTTTATCACTAACAATGATAATAATAATATTAATAATTAAAATAGAAATAATAATAGTAATATAATAATAAGATAAACTGGTCTAGATTAAGTATGATAATTTTGCTCAATCTCCTTCATCAGGTCCACCTCCCTCATTTTTATAATCATATTTAGAAACTTGCCAAGGAGTAAGTTAACGGAGATTCTGTTATCTCGCATTATTTCAAAATCTGTAATGTAATTTCTTGGTTTACGATCGTTTCCCCCCTCAACAAGACACTTTTTTCTACCCATTTCAGTGTTGACGCAATTTAGCAAAATATGAATCCAGTCTTCCTGTTCTTTGCATAAAGGGCACTCCGAATCTCGACCCCCCCCCCTCAATTTCCTTAATTTCAATCCATCAAGTCGAAACCAAGCATAACCTGATCCTGCTACCTTGTTTAATTTATCTATGTACGGTTTTCGTCCCCAGTCACCTGCCACAATATTCTGCACGATTAGTGACTTATTTTTCTGTCTCTCAGCTGTTATGTTTTGTTTCTTTATATCTTCAAGTCTCTGAATAATAAGTTCATAGTCAAATCTCGCTGGAGCTGTCTGCCACAAATGTCCTAGACCGGCTGTTTTGATTATGGTTCTAATTTTTCGACCCCACCCATCATTGCATGTTGACTCGTAACATTCGGATTGTTCCTTTCCTCGTTTCTTATTGAGATCCAATATTTAATAGCTCTCATCTTAATTTTCACTTTTAACGTTAATACTCCAAATTCCCACAGAGTACCACAGTTTGCTGTACTCGGAGGTAAACCAAGAGCATCTTTCAAAAATTTATTTTGCAGCGAATTAAGTGATGTGCAATCCCCAACACCCCATATTTCTGCTCCATATGCTACTGCAGGTACTGACAGTGATGTGTACATTGTCCTTGGATCAATGTCAGGGATGGTACTAGAACTTTTTTGAATTTCATTTAAAACATTTATATCTTTCTGTTTTGATTTTTGTATTTGTCTTGACCATGGTACGTTCATGCTTACCTTGACACCTAGATAAGTGTAGTCCTTAACGTTCTCTAGAGGTTGACGTTTATAATTCCAAATTTCATTTTTACTAAACATCCATCCGTTTTTGAAACCATGACTTTAGTTTTATGTATGTTTATATGTAAAGACATTTTATCACAGAACAGCTTCAACGTATCTAGACCTATCTGAAGTCCCGACGGTGTTGTGGATAATAAAACAAGATCGTCCGCAAATAACAATCCCGGTATCTGTTTCTGTGTAGGAGGTTCACCTATTGTTAGGGCTTCTGTGGATGCATTACATAAGTTTTCTATTATGTCGTTAATAAATAAAATAAATAGCAACGGAGAGAGAACACATCCCTGCTTCACTCCCTGAGCTACTTGAAAATATGAAGTTAGAAAAGCATTATTTGTTTTAACGCATGCGTTGTCGGAGCAATATAGAGCTTGCAAAGAACGAAGGAATTTCTTTGACACTCCTTTGTATGTTAGTACACTCCAGAGGATGTCTCTGTTTAGTGTCAAAAGCTTTCTCAAAGTCAACGAATACGCTGTAAAGTTTTCCACGTTTCTTTCGAGTTTCTCTCTCGGCTAGCGTGTTTAAAATAAATAGATTATCTACTGTACTGTTGTTACTTCTAAAACCGGTCTGTAATGTCAAGAGTTGCAATCTCCAGTACAAAATTTTACAGTAAATTCTTCCAACAACATTTAAGTAGTGAGATTCCCCTGTAACTATTTGGATCGTTTATATATCCTTTGTTTTTATAAATGGGTTGTATTACAGCCGTGTTCCACGCTTTTGGAAAAACACTTTCATCATAGATATAATTAAAAAAATCGGTTAAAATGGCGCAATATCCTCCCTTAGTTCCTTAATAAATTCGGATGGAACACCATCTACTCCATGAGATTTATTATTTTTTAAGTCGCAAATGACAGAAGAAATTTCTTGTGATGTAATTCATTTATCTAGTTCAAACACTGTGTTGCTTGTAAATATTATATTTATTTCCTTACTATTCCGGGATGTGTTCTCACTTCCTGCTAGAAGATTTCTAAAGTGCGTTTCTCATTCTGGTGCGTCTATGGTATTCGATGTAGTTTTATTTCGCCTTAATTTGCGTATTGTGTCCCAGAGGTCTGTTACATTTTTTTGATAGTATTTGTTTTAGACGTTCTGCTTCAATTTGTTGCCAGGTTTGTTTTCCTTTCTGAATTATGTGTTTGTATGCTCCGCGGAGTTGAAGATATGATTTGCGCAAATTTATCCCACCTAGCCACTGATACATTTTCAGGGCAGATTTCGCGGATGCTTCCGCATATCTGCATACATCATTATACCACAAGGGATGATTTCCTGAATTTTTATTTCCCTGAATTATTTTCATTCTCGACCCTGATTTTTGTAAACAGTGTGTTATAGAGTTTGCTGCAGCGTTGTAATTGTGCGCCTCGAGGTTAATTTGAAAATCGTAACGTAACATTATGAGATTCCTTGAGAAATATCTTATATGTTGATTTCTTATCGTCATTCCATTTGTACTTAACTAATTTTGATCCCTCGCGTGTGGGTGTTAGTGGAGCGTGTAGATGCAAGAAATGTATTTTCACACATATGGTGCGAGTCTATTCTGGGTTCAATCCAAAAGTCGTCTAGATGTTGTAATACATTTTCTGTGACTAGAGCGTAATCTATCACATTTCCCCCGTTTTCGTTAATAAATGTTATGTTTCCTTCTATATCTGATCCGTACAAACTATTAAGTATTGTTAAGTTATGCGTGTTGCAGAAATCTAGTAGGTCCCGCCCTTCCGGATTTAAATTTTTATCCTTACTGTTTCTCACGTTTACGAGCGCAGAATCATCGTCAAACGGCGAAGAGACCTTGGTTTCTCCGATTCGAGCGTTAAAATCTCCCATTATCATTATACTCGCATTGTGATATTTATTTTCGAGACTACTTATCATCTGACTAATTTCAGTATAAAAGTTTTCATTGTGATACTTTGAATGAGCTCCTTTAGTATGAACATAAACTCGAACGAAGAGATACATTTTTAATATTAAAACTTTCGAGTTTCATTGGTCAGACGGAAAATTCAGATGTTTACTAGAGTAGAATTTAATTCTCTACAACGTTTGTCATGTAAGTATTTTCATTTTGTAAAGTTGTTTTAAAGTCAGGGTCATTTGAAGTCACACAGTGTGAAGTACTAAAAATGTCGTTTATGGAATTTGGATTACTGAACCCAATATCAAGATTAAGGTGCTTTTTCGACTAAAAAATATAAAGCTCTTTAATTTTGTGATAGTAAAGTTTTCTCTGGGAAGCGCGGTTAAGGATTATTACCAGAAAATTGAAAAAATAGGAATACTTTTTGTAACTAAAAAGTTATAATTTCCTCCTGTGACCGTGCTCACTAAGGTAATGTGTTTTAGCGAAAACTTAAGTTATTGAAACGTTTGCTTCTTTCTCCTCTTTAATCCCTGGATATTCTTTTCGTCTGTTCAATTTTATAGGCCTACATTATCTGCATCCAGGCGTGTACGACTGGTAAACTACATTCTACAAAAATTTCAATCATGACAAGCGTATTGAATTCAAAATTTAATCATTAATAAAATATCATTGTTTTATTTATTTTTTAATGTATCATTAGTGAAGTTCACCGCTCATAAACGTGCCTACAAGTTTACATAAATAGGAATACAGGATCTTTCAATTGATTTAAATTCAATACGTAATAATTTCTCAAGGTTTTGAACAATTTTTGCATGTGGTTTTAGTATTTTTACGAACTAGTGGACTGTTTTCAGTGATTTGTTGCTTTTTCTGTCACGTGGTTGTTGTTAAATAAGCTAGAAACTATACTGGAGCTGGAATTAAATGTACGTTTAATATTAGCTACTTTAAATGAATTAGTTCATTGAATTTATAATAATTTTGTTTATATTTATTACTAACTTAACTAGTTGAAACTAGATTGAATACGCTTGACGGATTACTAATCGAGTAAAAACAATACTCGTTTTTGAGAGAATTATACTTCATATGGCAATTACAATAAAGTTTTTCAACTGGTTGTTACGCCTTGCGTGCTGTCTGAAACGAACACTATAGGTGAATTAACTTTTATCACATGTTTGTGAAAACGGGTAAAGCTTATTGAATACTTTACACAGAATACCTTTACACGATCTAGATTCAATAAGTAATATTCACAATGTAGTACAAGCAGTTCGTGCCATGAAATGAACAGGAATACAATGGTTAACAAAGTAACTGATGAGTCTACGCATGTACGTCTAAACAGGTTGGCATATCGGGAAATTCAAGACTGAATTACGAAATTTTACAAGTTGATATAAAATTACATTGTAAATAAATAATTTACTCCCTATTTATAAGGATTCTTTTATATTTACAGAAATACCTGCCCCTTCGACTACCTCAACTTCCACCGTAGTGTCAGTGACTTTGCCTTCAACGAAAGGTAAGATAATTTCTGATATGTAACTTTTGATATTTTGACGTACAGACGTTTAATACCTATTTCACTGACATTAAGAGCACAAACTATAGCGACCTAACACTATTCTTCCCGGGTTTTTGTTGTTGAAATCGGGACCCATCGTTAGTATTCACTGTAGACAAAATTAGCAATCTTACATTCAACATTACTTATGATACCTTAATGATTTCGTGATATTTAACGAATTCGACAAAACATTAAAACACACTACCCTAAATTACCCCTTTGAAATCGAAAATTCAAAAAACCTTTTCAGCGACCTTTAGAACAGATGTGCAATCCTCCCAAAATATCAACTTCTTATCTGTAATTTTTTTGCCTGCGTTGATAAATGTGTCAGTTAGTCAGGACAATACAAATAATATCCGTACCTTTTTTCAAAGTGACAAATCGATAATTCTAGAAATTAGATTTTACATATTTAATTTGTGTTTTAAAATCGAGTAAAATTCTTTCGCGAGATATAGAGTTGTAAGTAATATATCATGGCTTTAGCGGGAACGAGAAAAACATTCATATAATATTCATAACTCTTGGCACCGACTTAAAATAAAATCTCGAGAACTCCCAAAATCTATTTTGGGGTATTTATATTATAACAGTCTTCATAGAAAAACTAAGATTTAATTAGAACTTTTTAATTAGTTTCTTAAAATATAGTTCAAACAGCAAACATTCAAAAAGACACATTTCACCCTTGTTTCACCGTTTTCAAAACCGGTGTTATGAAAAATCCCTTATTTGTAAACCAGTACAATATACATGCTAAGCGCTCTAATTACATAGATGTTGACGAGCCCTAAAGTGCCTATTTTTAAAAAAATGTAAAATCAACAGTGTCCAAATTTACGTTTCTTAACTCTGAGATGTGTGCTGTGTTGATGTGTGAGAGAATCAGAGAGTAAAAGATAGAAAGTGCCTTTATGGAGACAGAAGTAGGGATCTCTGTAGGAAAATTTATCTGCCATCCTAAATTCACGTGCTTCATGAATATACCTGAAATGGGGCCACGTTTTAAGTTAAGACTCCTTTTATTCAAATATTTTCTGGGAATCACACAAACATTGTTTAGTAGTATATGTAAAAACGTTTGGGCTATTGAGCCGTGGTTCGGACGAAGAGTCCTTCTCAGACGTTTCGGTCGCTTCTGCGGCGGCCATCTTCAGTGTCGATGTTTACGTGGGCGCAGGCCTTTCCTCGGCGGTGACCAACAGCTACTGATGCGGCGAATGGAGACTCTGTAATATTTGTAAAGTGGGAGAGGGCGGAAAGCGGGAGCGTGCTTCTCTCTGATTGGTTGGAAGGTGATCGATTCGAAGATTTTTTATTAATAGGTTTTGTATATAAGTTTCGAAGCACGGGATACCAGACACTATTAATCTTAAGATTTTCCTCTTTTCTATTGAAATTATTCCGGTACTTATATATTTCAATTGCTTCCCGGTGTAATCTAGTATGGTAACGTAACGTGGAAGCAATTTTCACGGTTACATGAAATTGAATGTCGTGATCCTCTTTCCATGCGTGTTCAGCGATAGATGACTTGCCTTCTTGTTTGAATCTGCAGTATCTAGAATGTTCTGCAAGACGAGTGTTAAAACTGCGCTTTGTAGTGCCTATATATACTGCACCACATGAACGAGGGATCCAGTACATCCCACCACTGGTAAGAGGATCTCGTGTGTCCTTGATGGGTCGGAGAACGCTGTGAATCTGGTTAATAGGTTTAAAAATAGTCTTGACCTTGTGTCTCTTTAACAGTTTACTGATGCGGTCCATGACATTCTGTACGTAGGGTAAGTGAGCAATGCCCAGTGTCAGATTTTCAGTTTTTTAATTGTTAACCATTGTTTTGTTGGAATGGAGAGTCCTTTCTATCTCACGTTGTGAATAGTCATTAGATTGTAGTACCATGTTTAAATGTCTATTTTCTTCCTTTAAACGTTTGGGTTCACAGATATATGAGGCTCTGTCAAACAGGGTTTTTATCATGGCCCTCTTTAGAGATGGATGATGATTTGAGGTTTTATATAAGTATCGGTCCGTATGTGTCTTTTTCCGGTATACCTCATGGCCGAAACTTCCGTCTTCCTCTCTTATGACCATGACATCCAAGAACGGTTGTTTATTTCGTAGCTTCCAAAATTGCAGTTTTATCTAACAACTATTTCGTTTATAATATAAGTTTGTTTAATAATATATATTCAATATTTCTTGCAATAATACACCATCTTTTATTTTGAGGACTCGATTTACGTTAACGTGAGTTATACATGACTAAATAATGAGAAATAAATCAAATGCGTTAGTAAAAGAAACAGTGTCTGGTTCATAGGAGCACTAGCAATAAACGAAATTTTCACTTAAGATTGTCCAGTGATATTTTGCAGTTTTTTTCCACAACTAGTCCTGAGTTCTCAGATATTTTTGAACAAGATTATAGACCTCCCACAAGTCTTTTATGACGACATAATATTAGTAAATTGAAATTTCAATTGCACAATGTACTTTGAATTATATTTTGATATGATTTTGGCTTACATACATCTATCTGTTGGGAATCATTTAGAAACCCGCCAGAAGCGTACTGTTTGTGAAACGTTGAGTGAAGACTGCTCATTGCCAAGGCAACTTCAGAGGTGTATACATTCTAATTCTAAAATCCATAATGTTTAAATGCGAAATGCGAAAAAGTGTCTGTTTTCTACTTTTCACGAATAAACCACGGAGCCATTTGTAATGAATTTTCAAAGGATATAGTTTAGATGTTCAGGAGGAACATATGTGAACTTTTATTTTTTAAATGTGTGAAAAGAATGATATAAAATGTTTTTTGACGAAAAATGTCTATGACGTCGGGAAAAACTCTTCGGAGAGGTATATACGCTTACGCTACTCAAAGGGTTAGAGATAGGTGACAACTATGCGTAGCAACATTTTGTAAAGAGTTCTACAAACACGTCCGCGACAGTATAATAATGTTCAAATACTGCAGTATAAGAGAGTAATTCATAAAGGAAAAAATCTATCAAATGTAATGAGTTCTTTGTTTTGGGTATTTAACAAAGTTAAAAATGTCTTTAAATCTTAAAATATGGACGAATAGTTTAATTTCATAAGCGTTTTAATAAAATGGTTCCGATCTGCCACCGTTGTGACTTGCCTTGGAAGCAAAAATTCGACTCGCACGGTTCCAGGCGAGAGAGTTTGTTTTACCTGAAATACTGAGATTAATGGAGATAGTCTAATGTTATGTAAGAGCTGGGTCAAATTTGGGTTGGAGGAGGGAGGTAAAATCCCTAGAACTCCCAAGGGTGCAGTGGGGTGGGAGGGTCATGTAAATATGGGTAATCGAAAAAGATTTCTGGGCCTATCAGATAAACAGTGACAAGTTCAGCATATATGGGGGTTAAATGCCCGTAACCTCCTAAGGGTAAAGTGGTGTGTTAGGTCATTTGGTGACATCTCAACTGATTTGTTTCTCTCACGGACAACTTTACGTTGCTTGATCATGAGTAGTTTCATCCAAGGATTTGTTTATTCACGTTGCTTGAGGTGAAACTCAAAGCAGTGTATACAATCAAGATTTGTATTAAATTTGTTTTATTATGAATTTGTAAAAAATTGTACGTTGTACGTATGTTTTTAAATAAAATCATTTTTATCTTACATTTGGTAGATTTTATTTTCCTGAGTAAAAGAAGATAGGTCTAAGAAAAATCCCGGACAACACCGGGTAATCAGCTAATTAAATTTTAGGTTACTTTTTCTTAGTGTTCATGTATACACTCCAGTTAGCTGGAACGAGTACAAGTGAACAGAGCGCATTGATAATCATACGTTTCTTTAATAAAACATAAAATGTGACTATGCGCTTATAGTATAGTGTTCACTTGACACTCGTGAGTTTCAGTTAATTATAACGGAATTAATGGACGTCAGAAACTCTGCATTCTTATTGCATCAAGGACCTGGAACGTTAGTTGCCTGGTGGTTTTCCGTGAAGTGGCACGTTAGATACCAATTACGTGAGTTATATCCCAGTCCAAAATCCTGTTTCTCTGTCTTCTAGAAACTAGTTTCTAGCAGGGTCTGGTACTTCAGATCTCAATTGGGGCTTCACCTTGCTAGCTCATGGATGGATTCTCATCTAGACGATCTTCAGGACTTC
Source organism: Laupala kohalensis (assembly GCA_002313205.1). NCBI lineage: Eukaryota > Metazoa > Arthropoda > Insecta > Orthoptera > Trigonidiidae > Laupala > Laupala kohalensis. Next base: position 1,104,388 of record NNCF01126780.1, read on the forward strand.
ACCTCCGCATGGTTTTAAGCGTGACTATCTCCTACCATCGATAACGATATGTCCGCCACGCAGTTTAAGGTGGACATTCGAAATCACGTAATTCTTAAATATTACTTATAAGACGAAATGATGAAACATTACGCAATTAATTCATATGATAATGCTCTAAAGTAAGATACTTCCTCCGTATGATTTGCTGCGGATCACGCAGGAAAGGAACGCAAATATTCTGGGAGAATTGTTTCTTAATATATCTGAAGAAGATGGTGATGCAAATAATGCTTCGAACTAGATTGAAATTTATCCCCAAGAATTTCTCAAATATTGTCATTTTCGTTGGAAAATTGACATTTTTCCTCCTAGCAATTTTTAGCCTTTATGGCAAGCAACGTGTTCAGCAATTTATAAGAATACTAAAGTTTGAATTGACCGATAGAAAGCGTCATGGAGCGTTATAGATAGAAAACTCTATGGAACGCCTGCGCACAGAGCCCGCTGCCGCGCCGTATGAATCGTGGAGTAGCCTCTCGAATCGCGATGAGACGGGTGCTAAATTAAGGAACATCGTTAAGCAAGGGGCTCTAGCGCTGGCCATGGCACAGTCCGCGGATAACGGCTCCCGTCCTCCGCCCCAGTGTAAGGAGGAGCGTTTGACGGCCTGCTGCAATATTTACCGTAATTGCATATTAGGTGACCCGAGAGCCGCTTGCGCTCGTAATCTGAACGCACGGAGAGCCCCGAGGCCGCGATCGCTTAAGTGGTTAATGTTGGGTCCACTGATAAGGTATGTTGTTAACGGTGTCCGTGGAAGTCGTTGAGGGCTTCCGTCTTCCAGGGTTCATGAAACAGAAGAGCGAGATAGGGAAGGAGCCCCAAGCTTTGTTATATCAAGGGCAGGGATTCTCTTCGAGTGATAAGAGATTCCATGGTACATTTAAGGGAGAGTTAAGTATTCATATTATTCTATAAATGTCAAGTTTAGTACGACTATCAACGATTGAACAAAAGAAATACTATCTCCATGATCGAATAAATCAAGAGATGATAAACTCAGCGAAGTGCAGGAAAACATAATTAGTACTATAATAATGAGTTCAACTATAAATATTGCAATAAATACCTTATGTAAGACAAATTCTAGCACAAAATTTAAATGTTTACTTCGCGACATCAGAGAATCTGCTATTGCGGATTTTCACAGGTGATCATACGGACACACAAACTGATAATTCTGCTTTCCTCGAACTCTCCTCCCAAAAATTTCTCCTTTGCGAACTTAACATGATAAGTACTTACGTAGCGAAATTGTAATTATTAGGGTCATTTCATTTTAATGGAGTCGTCTTCAAGGACAAATGCTTGAGGCATGTCAAAGCCACAAAACGAACAGTGATGTTGCAGAATGATGGATGGAGGTATGGAAGAATAAGAATGAAGATATGGAGGCAATGATACTTTCTTTTCAATTTAATTAATGTGCATCGTAAATGCTCCATAGTTGTATGAACTGTTATTTAAAACGGTTCCAAAATAACTTCAATGGATTCTGTCAGAAAGCAAGTACTCACCAAAATTCTTAGCGCTTCATATGTGATTTGCAGTATTTGTCAGCCAATTCTTTATACAGTTTCACAATAAAATTCCCCTTAACTGGCTTTACATGGTTTTTAACTGAATGCTATGGAATTTAAATAAATCAATAATGGTTTTGGGATGGATGATTTTGTTCAAAAATATCGTTGTATGACAACATTTTAGAAAAATATTTTCTTTCTTATGCCCGTGGAAGAAATGCTTTTTTCTACACACAATTTCCTGTACAATCTCTATCTGTCCATCATTTTCCGGTTACCATCTTGATAAATGTCTTATTTTTAGCTTTATTGAATATTTTGACCCCAAACCTGTCAACCCCAAAGAACTTAAAATTATTATAAAAATTATCTCTTAGAAGTATAATTTGAACCCGAAAACGAAAAACCTGTGACTTATTATAAGATTTTTTTAAAATTACAGTTGTATTAATTTCGTGCCAAAGGCAGTACCGATCAAAAAGTTGTTGATATTCTCCGCATCTTCGCAATATTTTCATCAATTATGGGCTCTAATGACCTCGATGATGACGAGCCCTAAAGCCCCACAAAAAATCATCAATTATAATGCGTTCAAAAATGTTTAAAGAGTAATTCGCGTTTACAAGGCCATGAAATGAGAATATTATTTTTGTAAAATGTGATAAAATATAACGTCAAAATTTTCATTTCCAATTCTGAATTAAATAAATTAGTGATAAATTCTTAAATTGTACAAAATACTTGACAGAATGTAATGTAAATACAACATATAAAATTAGAGAAAGAGTTCTCCAAATTGAGAGCTAATACTTATCAGCAAATATTCAATAAAAAGAACAAACATAATGAAAATTAGAGGCACAAAACTATGGAACATACTTTATTGTAAGCTTTAATATACCCTCTATAGAATGCAAAAATATACTGAGAAACATAATTATACAATTTCACAAATATTTTCATCATCCCCGTTTATATAAAACATCTATGGAACTATTAATCTAAGAAATTACTTGGAGCATGTAAATGATACATTCTCAGAAGTGATACAGGAAAAAAACCTTTATCAAATCAAACGATTAAAAACGTTTGAAAATTTCAATTTCGTCAAATTTCTTAAAGATCCTTAATACGTCTGAAATACGTCTTAAAAATAAATGTTATTAAAAACTCGTGGACTTCGATAATTTAAAAAACTTACTCAACCTGTATAAAAATAAATAATGCCAAATACGGAATATAAATGAAATTGACTTATCCATTTAGCCATAACCAAAGGGCACAGATGTACAGACGGACAGACGGACAGACGTCTCACTATACAGCACATTTTCCATATCAGGGACACCCAGAACGAACATTTCCTCCAAACTCTCACGATGGAATTTTTTCACCTTTAAAGTTTCTTTACACTACATATATGAAAAAGTAACAAAAATTGTTCACTCTTAATTCTTTCGATTGGAATCGAATAAATAATAAGAATAAATCTTTATTTCACTCTAATACGAGTGGATTGTAAACTGTTTGACTCATCGATTAAACTATTTCATTCAAACCATTCGAGAGGAAATTATTACTCGTATATTGTAGCGATAACTATCAAACGCTGTATAATATATCTATCTATCGACACCTATAAAAACACTGAATAGATCATAGTTTGATCACTCGTGAGGCTGATTCGTCAATAACGCAGTTGGACATTCTTATCTGGATGGTAATACAGCGATGAAACCTAGACTAAGATTTACAAGTATAATTTTGCATTTAGGACAATGTTTGTAATTTTGAAAATTTATTTATTAATTATATCCTGTACCCAGACTTAGTCTATACCAGGATGATTGATGGTAATAATGATGAGTATATGTTGTAAAATCTAGAAAGGAAATGGGATATTCCCGTATAAACCGCTCGCGATCTCGCCTCGTTCACGAATGCGAATTCTGCTCGGGTCAGCCAGTGTGACCAGAAGTAGAATGCACGTACGCTAGGCACTACATCACAGGTCACCGTAGTTGAGTAATAACGGAAGGTACACAGAAAGAAATTGACAAAAAATTTATCATTTTTATCACTTTATCAAAAAGTAAATTCGGTATTTTAAATTTAAAAAGTTTAACACTATGGGAAGACATATTTTTAGTCCTGACACAAATTGCATTTGTACTCAAGTTGAATATCACTCAAACGAGTTAAGAATATGTATAGACCTTGCTTTTAAGAATACTGTACTCAGCAAGAAGTAATACAGCGTAAATAATGTTTGTTTCCATAGCTTGAAACGAGTTAGATCAGTTTCGATGATCCTAGAAATGCAACTATTAAGTGAACTCCACGTCCCTGAGAAGCTGGTTAATTAAATAGATATAACGTTGACAAAAACAATTAACAAAGTGAAAGTACAAAAGAATATCTCTGAAAAATTAGAAACCAATATAAGTGTGAAGCAAAAAGATGCATCGTCAACAGTTCTTTTTAACCTATGTCTTGAAAACTAATGATAAATATAAATGTGAATTCGAGGGGAACAATATTTAATAGGGCATCGCAATATGAAGTATATTGATGTATTACTGTTGGGGAGATCCGTACATAATATGAAGAAAATGACACACAGAATGAAAGACGCAAGGAAAAATACTTGGGTTAGATCTAACACAAAATGTATGGTTAACACTGTGGCAACAAGTGGTACCCAAATAGAATTGTTGTTTATTTATGCCAAGAGGTCAAAAACGTCACATATCTGGGTTCCACCATCACTGATAAGAATTAAACTATAGATGACATTAAAAACAAAATTAAGACCGGTAACCGATGCTTCCCTACCCAGTACCCAATCTTAAATAAAAGGTACATTTCTCACTCTGTCAATGTCAAATCTTTACCACATAATAATTTAACCAACTTACATTTGAATGTGAATCATCAACTATGAATCTGAATGAATCAGAAGAAATGTTAAGGACATGGGAGAGGAAAGTATAAGGGAAAATTTATGGAGTTGTAAAAGAGGAGGATGGATGGAAAATTAGGTGCAACCATGAACTAAGCGTTCAAATATCCAACCCAGGCACAGTGAGTAACGTGATAGTAAGAAAGTGACTAGCTCAAGTAATGAGGACGAACAAAGAAAGATTGGTTAAAAGAGTTTTCCAATTTACCCTGTGGTAGAGGAAAAAGAGGGCGTCCATGAATGAGATGGATAGATTACGTAGAGAAAGATTTAAAGAATACTGGAGTGAGATATTGGAGGAGAAAGGAGATCTAGAACAGTGGGGAACCATAGTGAAAGAAGGCAAGACCAAACTACTTGTTGTACGACTACAGAAGAAGAGGAAATTCAGTAGAAGAACAATGATGTTTCAACAAAGAAATTTCATTGAATGTATTCTCTGTCATACGGACAGTCTATAACACATTAACAAAATGAATGTGATGCTTTTAGATTCTACTCCTTTACAACAGACTGTGGAAAAAACATATTTTTAGTCACAGGTTTTCCCAGAGATACATGATGGGTTGCAGATATATAACTGGGATGTCCGGGTAAAATCTTCTCAGAAGAGGTCCCACGTTTCGGATCCAGCATGTCGTAGAGCGTGCTCAACGAATCATAAGTAACCTTGTCTCCCATCTGGCTGCATAAGTGACCGATCTTCCATCAATCTTAGTGGTAGTGCGTGTCAACCGTAATGCTGGTACACAGCACTCTTCGAGTCTGTCGAAATAGTCAACGACTCACTGCAAAGACTGTATTACTGAATTGCAGCAAGACAATACTTCGCGCAGTATCTAACGTACTCTGCTAACTACTCCAAGTAGGATTCGAGGCAGTGGACAAAGTGGGCTTCGCGGCTGGTTTTCATTCCAGTACAGCCTTTCATTCCAGTACAACATATTCTCATCGTCATTATCCCAGGAATGCACAAGAGATCAACCACTTGTCCCTTTACCGTTTCTAACTGTACTGAAAAACAGAGATATAATTCAAGGTGAGGGTTATGGAAGCCTTCGATGCCGTGATGTATATTGTCACGAGTTGACTTGACACCTCGGGCATTGAGAGGTACTTCAATGATAACCTCCCCCATCGCCTGAACATGACGATCATATTTCAATACTTCCTCCCGTCCTACACGACTCACAAACCTTGTCCCTTATTGTCTTTTAACTTCTCTAGGTGGCTAACGTTTGAAAGAAATGAAAGTTTTAAGAAAATGAAATATGATTATAAAACAAAACAAGGTTTTTAGAAATCCTTTGAAATATTAAGTTACACTAGAATTCATATTTTCATTATTTTGTATGAAAACAATTTTAATAGTTGTTTTGTTGAAACATAAATTTTAACTCAGTTTTATTATTTTCTCATGAAGGATGTTCTCCGTGATTACTAATTCACAGGAAGATAAACTTTGATTTGTAACCTTCTTGCAGTAATTTTTGTTTGGTGTGAAGATGACTCTGCATTCTTCATGGTGTCTGAGAAGAAATATACACTCTACACCTTGCTCAGTTGTATCACCTACGGATGAGTTCCAGATTCTAACATATTTACATAATATTGACCAATGGCAATGGAGATGGAATACTGGTTGCATTGCGTAAACCAGAACGGAAGCATCAGAGTTATGCTTGTTATGGAGTGGCGAAAACAGATTTAACATTGATATCGGAAGGTATTTGGAATGTGTTATAACTGAAGGTATCTGATAATAAAAATAATGATAAAATAATATAGAGAGGAGACAAGAAATAAAATTATCATAGTATCTTGGCTTTCTTATAGACGAGAAATTGTTATGTATCAATTACATTTGGTGGAGAAATTAAATAGTGTGTTATGGATTCGGAAGATATTAGTCGGTAGAAGACCATGTGTATTGATGAAGACCAATAACATTAAGATCAAACCCTAATATGCAAATTCATTTAGAGACGCTTCATTAATGACTACGCTCATGATAGGAAAAGAAAAATATTTTTTCTCAAAGAATGAATCTACGCTGCAGTTTGAGTTGTGACCTCTATTTCTTTTTCACATATTCAACGTAATTATTAGTTCAATCAACGAATATCATGTCTATGAAAGAAACAAAATTACGTTCACTCATGAAATATTGCTGCACAGTGTACAAATATATTATATTATTGTTTATAAGGTTATAACCCTGCTTCAAGAGAATAGACATGCTTGGCCATCTTTATCAGCCATTTAGGGCTTGCATGGCAGCCGCCTTAACTGTTGGCAATTTGGCTGAAACGCGTCACAGCGTACCCTTTCATCCCACGCGCCCACTCGACGCGCCGTTTCCTTTACTTTCCCTCTGCAGCCTTCGCAATACACCACGCTGAAATACACATTCGTAAAGCTTTCAGTAAATAAACCGCGCTCAGAGCAAACATACCAGCAGCAGCGCTACAGATCCTTTCACAACAAATATCTGACTCATACTACGATCACAGTCAGAGGTACAACCGCTCATAGGCAGACGAGGACAAACATACGGAAGAGGGAGGGTCAGCGAAAACTTTGGGTACGTTGCACGATGAGAAACCAAAGTGCGGCAAAAAGTTACTCTTCAAGACGGAAGGTAAGTAGATAGCAAATACGTGTATTACTAGTGATCCAGTGAGCTGTGTCCAATCCAGCAGCAAAGGAATCACGCGATTTCCAAGGATACCGTCAACACAAATCTTTCATCACACTTGAAGTAGTCACAATCACTTTACGAGATATTTAATGTAACTAATTAGCAAATTACTATCGCCCATCCATCAGTTTACTGAGCGATTATTACTTTTAACTAGCTTGTCCCATTACTAAAGATTTAAATACCATTTTGATTGCTTTTTTAAAATCTAGAAATCTAGATATCATACAGTTGTATCAATGATTGGGATGTTATTTGCCATTATGATGAAATGTAAAAATTAATTCATACATTTATGAAATATATTCATTAACTAGGTCGACGTTCCAACAGCGAACGCTATCTTCTTCAGGACTACGAAAATATTGTAAGGCATGTAGGATAATACAACAATAGATCAAATACACTAACATCTGTATACTAACGCACGCCATAACACTCACCCACTAATTACACTATATTTATCGACACCCAACAAATTATTTAAACCAGATTTTCAATAATACATCAATTGAATCTTACGGTTAAATCATAATATAAAATTACCTATTTTTAAGAATTTATTAAATTCAGTAATTATATTAACTGCCAATGAAGGTTACATGTATACATAAGGCAACATTGTATACCTTAGTTGATCATAAACAAATTTCCATCATCTGACTACTCCATCTTCATCACCATATACAACAACAAAAATACCAAGTATCATTTTATCACTCATCAACTAAATAGGAGCAATGCCAGACTACTACCCAGTATGTATACACTACTTAATTCTAAGAATTTTCATTATTATAAATTACAAAGGATTTACATATTTACAACAACAGAATTTATACAATTACAATTTATATAATGCATTTTCAAATTATTATACGTTTAAACATCATTATTTAAACCCATAAAATAAGACCCATGCACAAAAATATAAAAACAAAACAAAAAAACAATTACATAAATATAAAAACAACAAAAATCAATTACAGTCAATACATTGACATACGGATCTGGCACATCCCTAATATATTACAAATAATCCAATAAACAAGGAGTTAAAATTGCATCCTTGAATGAACAAAAAAAGAATTCTATAATTGTTATCAACTGACTATCTATGAGCCATTTTTACTGATAATTTTCTTAAAGGTATAAGCATAAATACTGCTCAACTTACCTATATGTTTTTGATTTTTTCGCATGCTTTCTATAAATGTAAATCATTTCTTTGGTCTTCCTCTTATGCGCACATGTATGAAGGAGTTATCTGAGTGTCTAGGTGGTTCATTACATGATAATTTTAATACTGATTTTTATAATAAAAAGACGGTAAAGAATTAATTTTTTCACGGAGTCAAACAAATTATTCCCAAGAATAAAATCAGTAGAGTATTGTATTATGTCAAGTGCGGTGGCACAAAATATGTTGGTGAGACAGGACAAATGTTGTACAAAAGGACCAATAATCATAAATTTAGCTGCGACAAACCATATCCAAACTGTTCTCTAGCTCAGCATACTGTCACATGAAAACGTAAATTCAGATTTGAAGATATTCAGATTTTAGACAAAGAGAACAATGATCATAAGAGGAAGATGACAAGTAAGCTATTGATGATATTACTTCTTCATATAATTAACTTGCTTTTCATATTATTTCATTTTATTGGCTCCCTCTACTCGCTGATGTTTTAACCCCACATCCTTACTTGGGATTTGTCCCCAAAAATCTCACGGTTGAGTTTCAGCCAAAATTCCTACTTTTATTGTACCTCAATGTTATTACATAAAAAATTATTGTTCGTAAAAAAGGGTATTGTTTTTTATATTAATTTCTTTTCTGAACCTGGTTTCTCGATCGTTGGGCGATTACCTGTTTTTTTCTCTCTTTCTCTCTGAATACTTTCTGTCTCTGTTGATTTCTGTTTTATTGTTCTCTTGTTTTATGTTTCCTCTCTTCCTGTCATATATCCTTGTACGGTATATATGTTCCCCATTCCTACTGCGTGAATGTGAGGAACGTTCTATTATCTAGCTATATTCTTTCTTCACACTCATAATACTATTTACCTACTCTTCAAATTCATATATTTTTTCATCAGCTATGTATTTTGTCCAATTTTTATTGCTATATACTCCATACCGTTTTTGTTCTCATCGTGCTCATTTTTCATCAACAGTTGCACAATTATGTAATGTATGATTCACCGTTTCTTCTTCTTTGCATATTTACATCACTTACTAGTCGTTAATTTCCTTTTAAACAAATAATCCTTGAAATTTCCATGTCCAGTTAATACTTCATAAACTGATGGTTGGAACCATTTTCTATTCTTATAGCTGTATCTTACATCCGTTATGTATTTATATATGGATCTACCCTCTTTCCCTTTTCCCCATCTTACATTCCAACTATTGACTAATTCATTACTTATCTTTCCTTTCCATCCTTTATTTGCCTTATGTACAAACACAAACACAGAATAATAGCTTGAAGACTCAGCTAGAAGCAAGCAGCGTCCGCCTTGTAGACAATACACACAGAAAATTAACTTCAAGACTCCGATTCTCCTCACAGCTGTCGCTGCTGGTATCTGAAGCAATCAACGAATGCAATATGATCACTCCAATAAGATATACACCTATTGTTGAAGTAGAATTAATTTGATTGGTGCTTATAACAATCAAGATTTCATTGTCGTGAAGAATTACATGGCCTAGTCAATAATGTATTCAAGTAACAAATACTTCACAGTATAAAGAATGCGAATGAAAAAAACTAAATGGTTCAATATGAAATTATAAGCATAAAACAATGATATACGATACAATACGCATTTTCTTCCTAAAAGGTCGGCTTCTCATACGACAGCAGGCTTAAAACATACAATATAAAATCAGACAAGTGAACAACGTAATTCTTTGCAGGACGAGCGACCGCCACGCGCCCAAGCGTAGGATTGCAGTGATACTGCCTTCGACTGCCTTGAACGCAATTCACGTAGCTTGGTCAACGGTGCCCCCTGGCTGCGTAAGTTTGAACTACCCTTCGGGAGAGAGGGTTAAACGTTTGCTCAGGTCAGACAGCCTCTGTAGTTAGGAGGCTACTAAAAGAATTAATATATCTTCAAGGCGGGAGAGTCATCTCGAACGAACTGCGCAGGCGTGTAGCTCACCTGTACGCAAAAGGTGTCCGTTCAGTCCAGGTGTACTTTCATCAGTTACCTGCAAGATCATTTTCGAAACATTACATGGGCCGACGGCCGGGTTTCGAAGTCCTGACCGAGAACCGACGAGAAAATAGGTGGTTAGAATTGAAGAGTCAAGTATTTTTTCGGGATGAAGAGAGGACGTTGAGATTGTCAGAATATGCTTTCGCGTCGGCAAAATGTGCGTTTGCGGGAGCATGAAGGAAGGTATAGAATCCTTTCTTTCCTGTATACACTAACCTACATATGCTATTGGCTCGAAGTTAAAGGATTTTGAGGTTGCTTCAATTGCCCTATTTTAAGGGAATTTTTATTACACAGAATTACGAAATGGCAATTACTTAGAATGATTTTATTTTACTCAGAAATCCTCCTGCCTCCTGAGAATTTTCAAATATTACAATAAATGGCAATTTGTTTTGTCCTGGGGAGTGATTTTACAGTAGTTTGTTATTCCTTTGGTAGCAAACAAACCTTTTGAACGGCACGTATATATATATATATTCCTTTTGCGGTTTTAACCTGTATCGTACGGATTAACCCGTTTTGATCTGGAAAAGTCTTAACAACTCTAGCTATTTTCCATTCAAAGGGCACGGGAGAGTCTTTCAAAATAACTAAGTCACTTTCTGATAGTGAATTAGATACGGTTTGCCATTTTGATCTATTTTGGAGCGTTGACAAATAGTCAGCAGACCAACGCTTCCATAAATAATTTAAATGGTTTTTTAAATCCATGTATCGTTGCATTGGATTTTGACATTTTTTGTCGTCTTGAGTGAAAGGTAAAATTTTTAGAGGACAGCCAGTGATCAGATGTTGTAG
>NNCF01126781.1:11094-23724 GCA_002313205.1 Laupala kohalensis
AAAATAATGTATTGGTATTCTGTTTTCTTTTCTTTCATCTTTCTATTTAGATATTTGTTGATTTCAGGAGGGTTTTTTAGTGGGTATCGTCGAGATATTCGGCGACACTCACACAGGGGAAGAGTCACTACGGCTCTTCTCTATGGTGAGAAACTGCATTTTTCCCTACTTGCAAGAGCTCTAATGACCTCGATGATGACGAGCCCTAAAGCCACACACAAAAAATGTATACATTTATTTGATTAAATAAGTGCCTGCAATTTACGAACTAAAAAAGACAATTTTGTTTGTAATATTACATTGGTACATTTCACATTTTTTAAATTGAAATTTCTAAAGCCATTTGACAATTACATTCGTTTCAAAAATTATCTTAGTAGTCAGCAATATTGAAAATAAATTTAATGGTCCGAGTTGTCCAACAAATAAGCGACTTTCGTTCTATTTTGTCTCCACCGAGATTTTATTTATATTCCCATTTTTTGAGATAAAATTACCAGGCAATATCAATATTTTGTTTGCAGGTTAAATGGACTAAGAATTCTCATTAGAAGCTTATATTCTAAGTAATGAATCCAGAGAACAAAACATGTAACATCGTCGACAATGAGATAGTCGGATCGCTTCCTTTTAACTACCAGATGGTAGATAATTTTATCACATCTGATAACACGAATCAGTTTACTTCTTTCAAAGCCTGTGACGTAAAAGCGAAAACAAAAAAAGGCAAATGATAGTATCGTAAGATTATATAACCTGACCAGCAATTGACATGGTTTACATGAATCTAAATTTTCCTCCAATTACGTGACAGAATATGACCTTTCGTTATGAATAGAGCCCGGATTTCCAAACAAAACGCACATCCTTTTCCCCGCTCTTAAAGATAGGCAAAAATATTGTGCTGCGTTAGGTACACCTTGTTAATGAGTTGAATATACGCTTGATTGTGCATATAAAAGCTTATTCGGAAGAAATGTACATTTACTTGTCTATTTTATATTTTTTGTAAAAAATAAATTTAATCCAAATTGTAATTTAGTAGTAAATATCATTGATTTCTTATTTTCGGGAATTCTTAGCGACTTTCGTTGAATTAATAAAATGCAGAACACCTACATTTCTAATCTGGAGAAAAACGCTGTGGTTTGAGTGAGTCTGTATCAAAAGTTCCGTAATTTAAATAAATTCATATTAAGTGAATTGCTTGCGGTTTACATCGTGTCACCAAATCGTAAAAATAATATCAAGACGTTATCCTTCTTGTCTCCAGTGTGAGGAATATGATGGTAAAGTAACACAAAGTATTTCAAAAACTTTGTAAACGCTTCCTAAATTTGACTTTACCTACTCAACCAGTTTCAACCTGATGGTTTGCGGTTACATGCTGTCATACTACGCAGAACATTTTAGCGAAGTGAACGCATCAATACAGAATGCAGAAGCAACCAGCATTGCCACACCCCAGATTTTTTTTGCTGAAAACAGAAGCCAAAAAAACACTCATTTTCTAAAACGTTTCTTGAAAAAGAACTAATGTTGTGACGCCGTTTAAGATCGAGATATTCATTGAAGCATTCGCTTTTTCTGATAGAAAAATTTCCTTAACATTGTCATCAGCAACTCACAGGGTTCTAAAAACTGAATTTGACACGCTCAGTCAGATATTATTGTAAAATTCCGGTTTCAAAATATGCTCAAATTTCTAATGAAAAGTGCGTCGGTGAAGAAGATATTGAATGGGAATTCTCCGAATAAAAATCCCTTCCCTTCCCACATTATAGAATTGTAGCACTTCCTTATTTCCTATTAAAGCGAATTCAACGTCATCTCGATTTTATTTTCCTCCCTAATTGTTGCATGAGAAAACTAAAATTCTAGATTGTTCCCGGAAAATTAAAATATCTCTGGGACATCTTAATTGTGAATTGGGCATAGGAATGTTATACGTTTGTTTTTGTACATCATTGGATACACAACTTAGTTTGTCCATTGCGAACCCTAATCAACGTTACCTTTTTTTTGGTGAGAACAGTATTTATCTAAGGGTTACATTGCGTTCCAGACAGTCAGAAAAAGTTATTCACTATATTTCCTTGCATTAGGAATGAGTAAACTTTCAAGCATTTCCAGAAAAAAGTATTTGCTCTGATTCTAATCATTTTTGTCTACCATAGATGTATTCCACATAGACAAGACCTACCACATCAAATAATTTCTTTCTTAAGTTGTTAAGTAAGAGCAAACGTCCAACAAATAAAAATTGTTATACCAAACATTTGGTAAAAAATGCAGCTATTATATTACTTTGAATTATCTCTTTGTATGACATATTTAATTCAAGAAAGAATATTAAATTCAAGATAGATCATTGATGTTGTGTATGAAGTCCATAATTATTCTGTCTTAACATAATTCATATTGTCATGTCCTGCCAGAAGCCTAGTATCGAAAAGAGATCAGTGCGATCTCAGTTTCTCAATAGCACCACACAGACAGTTAACTCCACTGTCTAAAGTCCTAACGATAATCCAGTGGATTGACTTGTTCTTTGGGTGTATTAGGTCACTGGACTTGTAAATCAATAATACTGCAGGTATGTAATACACCCAATGAATGCACATCTACAAATTGCCTTATAACCTAGCAAGCTAAATTTGAGCACGTTTTCATGTAGGAGAAACTTCTACTCCTCTCAACATCATGATGAACACTCACAGAGCTTCTTGTAATAGATCCCCTTCTTCTCCATATTTCCACTCCCACGCTAAATTACTCATAAAAAGTTTGTGAATCTTTAGGAAAAACGTTCTTCCTAAACTTACCCCATCCATAGAAGTAACTAGTGGTGCAAAACCATTGCACATACTTTCTCATGTACGTTTCTGTTTTCATTATAATATGACAAGAATAAATTATTTAAATACAACATTCTTTAAGTTGCATATTAATGCGGGCTCCAAGAAAGAAGATTACGGATATAAGTTAGTAGTTATTAAAATAACATTCGTTGATACGTATGCTTGAAAAACATTTTAAATCTATTTAAATTAATAATACCATCTATATTAAATTATTTTTCCAACTTTATCTGATGCTTTTCTGTTGTTTCTTGTTTCAGTTATATGTGGTTACGTTGTGCATTTAATTTAAGCGATAGTAAGAAAATGTCATTTGAAGCGGTTTCCTGCGGTTAATGAAAAATATTTTTTCAACTACACGTCTACTTTCAAGATGGAAAACTTAGTACTTCGTGATATATATTTTTTTCGACGTATTGATTTGATGTATTTTTTCATATTTTAAGTAATGATATATAACTAACATTACGGGCTCAGAGTCAATAAAACAATTTCTTAGTATCTCTTATTGGAGATTTGAAAGCAAAATAAATATTCAGAACATTAAATTTTTCTACCTCTGTTTCATCTATGTTAAATAATATTGAAGTTTCTTGAAATAGTAAACAAATGCGTGAATGTTGCAGATAGAAATTATTTTACTGCGTCTATACCAAACTTTCAAGCCAAACACCGCTAATGCGGATGTAATGCATACTAATTTCCATTTACTTTACTTTCCGTGCCTTGTTTCGATGTACATAGTTGCCACATTTTGACTTGAATACATCTCTGCGTCTTGATTTTAACTAATTATAGCTTGAAAACCTGACGGGATGACTATGTCCTTAAGTGCAGCAACAATTGCGAGTGAAGTCGACAGAAATCCCAATAAAGAAGTTATTATCAATGTTTTGATAATCAATAAAAAAGGAAAAAATTCATATCTTACAAAATAAACTAAGATATCGATGTGATTCCTTCAAATTCAGAACACTCAGAGAACTTGTGGAAAAAAAATGAATTTTTGCTGGTTGCTGACCATCAGCATTATATTGGTACGTAATACCACTTCAATCACACCTATTTTAAAAAATGTTTATAGGAAAAATGTATTAAATGAACTGGCACTAAGTTCGTAATATATTGACCTTAAAACTATTTTCACAGCAGACAACGGTGGTAAGTAGTTGTACTCGCTGGATCACTAGCAGCTCGACCGTTGCTTGCAGCCAGACCAGTTTATAGGAATTTGTCTGTTATGTTACAACAATAATGTTAGAGTGAGATGCCTCCCTACATTCCTTACGTTTGTTTATTATTATTAGCTATATTTATTTTACGTTTAATGTATTTTAAAATATTTTCAAATCCCAGGCAACACCGGGAAGTTCTGTCAGTTTCCAAATAAAGTTTGGATGTGGTGCAGAAATAAAAATCTAAATTTTATTTGCGAGTGTCGTTTAGAAAGTAAAGAACATTTTGGCTTATTTAATATACTGCAAAATAATATAATTGTAAAACTTTATTCACAATGGTACAGAATTACTTATAGCGATTTTATTGAAAAGAGGTTTAAATGTCGAGGCACTTATTGGAGCGAGGAACAAGTTTCTCAATACCTGATCTTCTGCCGCCAGTGGCCTGAATCCCTCCATAATATCTTTATACTAATACATAAATGCGTAACGCGCAAATGTGTGTGTGTGTGTGTTTGCTACGACTATGCCACAGGACTAATCGTGATGAAATGTGACAAGGAGATAGTTTAGATGTCTAGGATGAACGTAGGCTAAATTATATTTTTTCTTTAATATGTTAAGAGACATAGAAATAGTTTTTGACAATTATTGTCGATGAAATCGGGAGAAAGAGTTACATTCGCTGACGCCGCCTAAACGGATAGCTATGAATTGCGATATTGCTCACCTGAAACAAATTTCTAAAAAGAAGTTCGCGACAGCATACAAATATCTTGAAAAATTAACATAAATAAAAAAGTTAAAAAAAATATAACTGTTAAAATACTTCAATTTAAGAGTAATTTTGAAAGAAAAAAAACAATGATCATCATATTTAAAGATTTACATGTTTATTGCATTTAACAAAAATAAAAAATGATCTAAAGTCGAAAAAATTTCGACGAAGAGTTTAGATTCTACAAGAAATGAAATGGTGCAGTAGCGTCATGCGTCGGAAACGTAAATGCGACCGACGCATCTCCCTCGAGATGTGTGTTTCAGTTAAGTTTTGTATTAAATTTGTATTATTATGAATTTGTATTGAATTTATATGATTTTTCCTTTTGTGCGACTTACCTCGCGGTTATCCATTTCTCCGTTCGAGGCCTTGCACCTGGGATCATCTTCTGAATAGGGTTCGAAGGGAGCCGGTGCTCCTTCAGGTTCTGCAGGTGCGCCTCCTCCCATTTGGAGAGAGTAAGAAACCATGCCCACCAACACGACGAAAGATAAATGCACCCACGATGTAGCCATGATGTGTGAATTGTCAGTTGCGCCTAGGAGAGGTACAAGGTGCAACGAACAGACTGTGCGAATATATAAAGCACGAATCTATTTCTATAATTCCGAAACAAAAGTGAAACGGAAGTGTTCCTTTTCGTTGGGCACAATGTGAAGTTCAGAGAAGTAAGATGATATCGTGTGTTTTCCTCTGGTTAATACCAACTGAGCGTGAACAGTTATCACTCTATCCGACCGGAAACTGGGTCTTTGTTCGGTTTCGCGTATACGTCCGGTTGCTATGTGGAAAAAAATTGATATGCTCGATAAATTTCTTTTATTGACAAATATAAAAACTTATTTTCAAATAATAATACATGTAGAGCTAAACATTATTTACATGGTTCAATTTTATTATCGCGAAAAAATTACTGTTTTACTTATCACCACCAGAGTATCCATAATATCTGTAAATGTGAAATGCAAAAGTGTATGTTAAATAATAAATGTGAGTATCCATACTATGTATAAATGCAGAATAAGCAACATGTGTCTATATCAAGTTCATGGGTTTTTTCCAGACATTTGTTTGGTAATATATTATCAGTTGTTGATCGATCAGGACAAATGCCGATTTATAATTCCCCTAATCCCGATTCTACTACAGGTGATAGTTTATTATGAAGCAATATGGAAAAGAGTTTGTAGGTTACAATAAATAACGTATTTGCATAGTTAGAAAACGTTTTTAAATCGTAAACTTTAGACGAATAGTTTAGATTTTACAGGCGCTTTAATGAAATAGTGCAGCTCTGCTGCCGCCTGCGTAACTTGCCTCGGAAGTGAAAATTTTACCGGCACGGCTCCCGGCGAGTGCTTACGTTTTACCTGAGATATTGAGAGAATGGTGACACATCCAATGTTAGGTCCAAATTGGGACACCTTTGCGGTTAGGAGGGAATCGAATGGTATTATGAAATTTCAATCCTGATAATAACCCAATAGCTGAGCTGCAGTGGGAAGATCAGAAAAAAAAATTGCTTTTAGGGGGGAAGGGGCAGACATAGAAAACCCCTAAAATAATTAATGGTTTTCGCAGTACTTCATATCTTTATGATGACATCTTTTGAGTATCACTGCATCGGTCGTAACATTTTCAAACTTTTCTCCCGACAGGCACAGGCATCAGGTGAGTGCTTCCAAGGTGGCGGCCAGCATCATTAGCTACCGCGGAGGAGGAGCGGGAAATGGAGGATCACATATTGAATCGAAAGAGACGGATGTAATCCATAGATTTCGGAATATTTCAGACAAACATTAGCATGATACCGTAAACGTACATGTTCAGCACATATGAGGGTTCAATACCCCAAAGTGAGGGTGAAGTTGTGAAGTAGGCTAAATAGTTAGTTTTCAATTGCTTCGTATCTCTCACGGACAACTTTACGTTGCTTACTCAAGAATAGTTTCATCCAAGGAATTAAATGTGTTTGTGCTGCTGGAGATGTAATTCAAAATGTTGTATACAATCAAGTTTTGAATTAAATGAGTAAGAACAGAATGAGTAAAATAAGGATGCTGTACAAATGTTTTGAAAAACCAGTTCGTAAAGGCATTTTGATCTTAGAATATAGATACATAAAAAAATTTCCTGAATAAAAGAATTTTGACTTAAGAAAATTCTGGGTGACGCGAGTTATCAGCTAGTATTTAATAAGTAGAGTGAAAAAGTGCCGATAATAATAAGTTTTATTTTATGGATATGTATGATTAGTTTTCCCCTTTTTTCAATAAATATTTTCAATTCCTCATTCCAGTTTAAGATAGCCTTAATTTATTATATTAAAAAATTGTATATATTTATGCAGTTGAAATTTGAGACTAATAAAACAGAGCTATTAATGACATTCCCGTACAAGGAAAATCCACCACAACCCGGAGGAAAACTGAAGAATAAAACCGAGCCAGGATGGAGCTACAGAGATAATGTACACAGCCGTGCCAAGGTTGCGTACACTTAATAAAAATCTAGTAAAATCAGAAACGACAAAAACATGCATGAAAAAGGGAATTTAATCTATATCTAGTGTACAGCGAGATGAAGTATAAGAGATATTAACATCACTTCCATCATCCGAAGTCATATTGAAAACAATATTTTTTAGGAAATTGAAAGTCCTATTAACTTCTTTTATTTAAATTTGTAAATTCTTTCTCATAATAGAAACAATAGGACATTAAAAACCTTTTAACCGCAGATTTAAATATATTCTATTTATTTATATCTGTTATGTTTTTGGGAAGGGAATTATACTAAATTATTCCTGAGTGATATGGGCCTCTTTGGCAAAGAGTAGTTGACACGTCAGGACGAACAATATTAGCCCTATAACGAGTGTAGTTTTCTTGAACTAGACTAAAGCAAAGGGGGGGATTTTAATAGTTCTCACTTCACAATTATTATAAATGTACATGGATGGAAGAGAAAGAGTAAGATTTACATGAATTTGGGGAATGAGATTTACATGTAAACCGAACTATCCTCTTTTGAATTCTAAAAGTTTGAATGCTCTGAGTGGATTGGCCCCAGAAGATACTATACATGAGAATAAACATTTGAAAAATACACGCAGCGAGAAACGGTTTGACTAATAATGTCGACTAAAATTCGGAATGCATTGCACTATTGCATAATTTGGAATTAAGATTATCAATATAGTAATTCCATTTAAGGTTGTCTTGAATATGAATATTGCCTTAAAAAAATTATCTTCGCTGTTTATATTTGGATTCTGTTTATCGAAAGGGATGTAGGAGGATGTGATTTTGTTACACTATTGCAAAATGAAATGAATACTGTTTTATCAGTACTATCGATGAGACGATTCGAATGAAACCAAGACGTGAGGTTAGGTAGAACCTTTTTGCCCATTGACATGTTTTCATAGTAGATTTGCGTCATCAGCAAAGAGAACCATTTTGCAATCGGGCGTTGTAGATGACATATCATTTAAGTACCAAAAATCGAATATAGCGTCTAAAATTGAACCTTGGGGAACTCTGCAAGTAATTGGCTTTGTTTCTGAAAAGTAATGTTGACACACTTTATTTTTAAGATGGAAAATTTCAATTTACTGAAATTATTTTATCTTTCAAATAGGTAGTAAACCATTGATGTGCCAATTCTCGACTGCCGCATGAGTGCAGTTTTTAGAGAGGAATAACGTGATAGATTACATCCAATGCTTTCGCTAAATAAAGAAACATACCATGTGCATTATCTCCACGGTCAAGAGAATTGGTTACATCATTTAGAAAAGAAAATATGGCGCTGTTAGTTGAATGGAATTTCCTGAAACCGTGCTGGTCGTTTGGGACAATATTATTATGCGATAAGAAGTCTAAAATATCTTATAGAAGTGTCTTTCCAGGATTTTTGAGAAAGTAGGAATTATTGATATGGGTCGATAGTTTTCAACATCACATTTATTGCCTTTCTTATGTAATGGGTTAACTTTATCTTTCTTAAATATGTCAAGAAACACACTTTCTGACAAAGAACTATTGAGTGAATGATTTGATATAACGGGAGAGGAAGATTTAAATATAAATTCACATATATCATCCATCCCTGTCAAAATTTTATTTTTTAATAAACTAATGACATTGACAATTTTACTAGCGTTAGTCTGGAAAGTGAACATAGAATGAGGTACGTGTGTTGATGTATTTTGTGGGCATTTGTTTTGAATGTGATTTCGATGTTTTACGTATTTTTGAGAAAGAAGAATTTAAAAAATTCCGAGTCTTTTGGATTTGTTATGATTTTGTCGTCTAGTTGGGAAATGTATTCTTGGCGATTTTCTGAAGGAAATGCATAATTTTTTTACAATATTACACATGCTTTTGGTCCAGTTTTCGAATCTGTCACCCAATTCCCATCATTTGAACTTTATAGGCCACTTTTCTAAGAATGGATTTATATTTACATAACAATCATAAAATTAGGGTGGTTGGTGATTGAGATTTTAAAAATAATATAAATGACGTTTTTTTGGAAGAATTGCTAATCCTTTGTACTCGTAGATTTGTAGGTCTAATACCTTGTGTTCGTAGGTCCTATTGTATTTGTAGATACAGAAGGTCACTGCTGTCGAAAGTTAACGCCATTGATAAATGCAAGATTGGCAAGACAACCAATATTAGTTTAATATTTTGAACTTACTATTAATATCTCAGCGATACCATCAATATTTTATATCCGTTTTATTTTATGGCACATGGAGCTAACACTGGTTCATTACTATATTATTAACGAAATAAGTTAATCATGCATTGAAATAACTTCACTGAAACGCCCATTCCCCGTCGAGGAAATACGTAATTCGTTTTAACTTTTCAAAACTTTTTAGTGACTCTTTTACATAAATTTGTTTCTTGTTTGAGTATCTCAATATATGCAAATGAAGAAGAAAAGTATTGATGCAGTTTTTATGAAATTAAGAGGAGATACGAGTTTAACCGGAAAACATGGTCGTCACAATTCTCCTTGAACGACGTTTTTCACCCATTTAGCTATAATTGTACTTGTTTCCACAAATCAGTACGTCACTCGTCCCTCGAAATCAGTTACGTGACCTATAAACACAAAGCCTTCTCGATTACTTTTACAATACGCCATTGTCAGCGTCCTGTTACTGATTCTGAAAGGACAGGTATATTATCATGTCTTTTTTCTTCATGGTTATGATCCCACAAATTTTATGAAGTAAATAGAATCATTTCTAAATCTTAATCTTGCTTAAGGTCAGCCACACGCTAATTTCCCAACCGCGTCTATGTACTTGCGTATGTTAAAATAACTCGAGATTTAAAAGCCCTGATATCAGGAATAGCTAACAACAAAATTGGTGATGCTGTATGGTAATAGACAAATAGATGATTACGTAATTAAACGACCTATATTCTGCTTTCCAACAAGAGATCGAAGTCTTGGCATGTAAAACACAAAAAAATGCATATTTGAAAAGAATTAGAAAATACGAAGTTGTGAAATCAGATGCAACTAATGTAACCGACCCTGTTACCGAAAGTGATTCTCTAAACGATTTCCTTTGGATCAAATATTGACAATACCTATCAAATGGACCGTCATTAATTGGGTGTTGTGATAAAGAGCGTTTATAACGAAACTGTTAATCTTAATAATTAAACTTTCAAGACCTTTCCTAAGAAATGTGTTGAAAATCTACACAAATTTGCCCTGATTTTAACCTGACATTTGCTTCATAATTTTGTCGTAATATTTCCTACGATTTTAGGAATACGAGTTATATTGTCCTTTCTCGGGCATGTCCCAGCAGTAACTCTAAGAGCAGTTTATAATTAATATAGAGAAATCCATGTTCATTGCTTTTCGCGTTCAAAACCGGTGGGTTCAGTGGACTTATTGGCATGCTGTAAAGAATAGGGAGGAACTCCATTAATTCACTAAAAACATTACTGTACACAACTCAATTATGATAATTTTCGCAACACGTGAAAAAATATCGGGTGATTCACATAAACAGATACATTTTCAATGTGTGGACGGCAGTTTATCGTGTCAACCTGCCATATTATACAAATGGTGTGAACCATGTTTAGGCGACATGAGCAAAAGAAGCATGTAATTTGGAGCATAGCTCCAATAGGGTAAGGTAAAAGGCCTTACTCAGTATTAGGTTAGAAATAGATTCTACAAACGACAGCCTCGTAAATCCACTTTCTCGTGCTCCAACGAGAATAGTCGTTAATAGTATCTTACAACAAAGAACACTTGATAGTGTATACAACACCAAGCACATTCGACCTAGTCTCGAGTCCCGCTGCTATTTCTTTCTTTCTTTTAATTTTTTTCATTTTCATTATTAAAATCCCAGTTTCTTGGCTGTTATGCCATTACCTGGGTTAGTTATCATTCTTTCTTTCTTGTTTTTTATCTTTGTGTTCATTAATATTTTATTTGTCCTCTGTCATCATTCCGCTTTTATCGTTTCTTATTTCTTTCGTTCTGTGTCTCTAGTTTATTTTATCTCTTTTGATTGTTTCCGGTTCTTTTTTGCATTCAGGGGCTGTTCGCATTTAGCCATCGCCGAACCAATAGGCGATGATGCCGTTCCTAATCCCGAGGAGATGAGGAACATTTTACTATCTATTTATTGCCTTATTCCTTTACTCACAATCAATATGTCAGTGGTATATCTTTCGAAGATTTTATGCCGTTCGTCTGTTGCTATATAATCTTCCCAGTTTCTGTCACTAAATATTCCCATTCTCTTCATTTTCCTTAGACATATTGCACGTTCTTGTCCAGGTAAGCTACATGTATGGAGAATATTGTTTACATTGTCCATCTCTGCTTCATATTGTGACTTTATTATTATTCACTAATAACAATTTTTTTTTCCAAAAAAAATTTTAATTGTTGTTATAATTTTTTTTTAAAATAATTCTATTTAATTACTAAGGGGAGGAAACCGAATACTCACTTCTATGGGAGCCACTCACAATGAAAACACAACAATCTGGTGTTCGAGCAATGAACAAAACATTTTATTACTCATACTGCCACTCAATACACAATATACACTACACTGGAAAATTATTATAACTACACATAACTTCGCCTACTGCGCTGGTAACGTTCCTTTACATGGTACTCACCACTCTGCTTCTTAATTGGAGGTTCCTCTGTTCTTTACACCCTTCTTACACTTTATCACTTTAATTGTAGCACACGGCCTGCTGATAATTATGTCACAATTTATAGTTCACAAGTCCAAAAATAACAAAACAATTCCCTTCTACACTCTTACACACTACTCAAACTGTCTGGTGATGTCGGACGAGATGCAGATCTGTTCAATTTTGTGTTCAAGATTTAGCGACTCGTTCTTCGTACCAAATTAATGTTCGTCCCCTTATTTTCTTGTCTAAGCGATCCTTTTTTTTTTATTCCATTCACCTTCTATATCCGCCACATTTTGGAGTTTCCCGACTCACTTCGCCTTGATTTGCTTTCGTCTTTAGCCATATTTAATATTACTAACTACTCACTGTATGAGTGCGCCTCGCATCTGCTCTGACGGGTTTCAGTGGCACTTCTTTTCGATTGTCTGAGCTATGACTATACTTGCTAATGGGCTGAAATGACCTTTATTAACTCATTAACTCCTAAATGTTACGTCTTCGCATTGTTGGAATCGCTCACTCGTTTGACCTAATTAGTCGCACTGTACGAGTATTATTGGCTATTTCAATCACCCGTTTTCTGTGACCTCACTCCA
>NNCF01126781.1:24564-50528 GCA_002313205.1 Laupala kohalensis
TTTTTTTCTTTCGTATTGCCGAACCCATGTCGCAAAATTACACATTTCTAAAGATTCCAGTTGAGACTTGCATTTAGGATACATGTCCCCCAAGAGACCTGGGTCGCGAACCTTTTTTGCTTTTGGACGTTTGCATCAAAAGTAATATTATTTCCCACGTTGCTTTGGGAAATAATATTCCCTAACATCCGCCCTCTTTCTTGAAAGATTCGTGTTCAGACTAGCAGGCTACTAAAACATGTGTCCTGCTTCCTATTTCTTTTGATCTTTTTCCAACTAAAGGTTTTTATGGCGTTATTCTTCTAAATTTTGCCCCCGTCTTTCTAAAGATTCCTGTTCAAACTTGTGTGTTTCTGAACACGTGTCCTGGTCTCTACTTTTGATTTTTCCAAATAAAGGTTTTTATGGCGTTTTTGTATTTCCAAACTTTCTACTGGGTTTTTGATGTCGCACCGCCCTGCCAAGTTTCAGACCACCCAAGGCTCTTACCGCGAACTCCCATGTTGACCCACGCTCTTTATGTTAATATTTTGAGAACGCGTGATTGAATTATTAATCAATTCAATCCACGGTCTCAATATGCACATGTATTAGTTTCCGATATCCCCATTCTTTGCCTATATGGTTTTTTTATCCCCATGTCCAGTTATGATTTCCATCATTTGTGGTGTAGATATGAACTATTTTTTTGTTTTTATATGCAAATCTGACATTTGGTATGAATTTATACGTTAACCTACCTTATTTCGCTTTATCCCAGCGGATTTGTTAACTTTCCATTAGAGCCCGTGTTATTTTTCACTTCCATCCACTTGTACTCGTATTCCTGGTTATCTTTTCCTCGCCAATTTGTACTTCTCCCAATGTCCCTACCTTGTATCTCATATAATGTTTATCTAATTTGATATCTATGGGGGGTAATCTGAGAATCACTTGCATAGTTTTGGTACGTGGCTATTGCTCTTGCAAGAGCACAATGGTTTTACAAGAAAACTATGGTTCTGAAAACAGTAAAGAAGGTGTTTTACTATAAAGGCTTAAACGCCATTCCCTTCCCCACATAATTTTAAAGCATAGCTTATGGGGGACTTAATTACACACTTACACCCGATGTTTCGATGAAGACTTAGTATTTCCTAAGAGTTTGAATACAAATGACTGAGTATTTGTCGAAAAAGTATCAATTAAGCTTCAGAACCGAGTTACTTACCGTATATATACCCGGCCGTCGCGGAGCTATGGAGTGTGAAATTAGCGGCGAGGCCCGACCGGGTCTCTTGATCGTAGTTGTATTGATATCAAAAGAAGTATTGATACCAACCCTTCCGGTTGATGTTCCCTATTTCGAATTTCGCGATTCAGTTTCGTAGTTCCAGATAAGTGTGATGATAAATTCGTTAAACATTGTACATCACTTTTACCCTTCTATTCATTTTGCCCATTTTTAAAATACACAAAATGAATAGGTATGACTACAAGCTTTGATAGGAGTTAATGTTATGTGTTGACTTGGTAACTGTGGAGCGTTAGCAACATTATCAAAGAATGATAAATTAAAAGTCGTTTGTATGTTGCTCATTGTTTTAATGTTAGAAATTTGCCAAACATTTTCCTCTGTAATCAGTGTACGTTACTGACAATGGCTGCTATGCAGCCGAGAAAGCTTTCTAACATTAAAACAATGAGAAACATACAAACGACTTTTAATTTATCATTCGTTATGTGTTCAAACTACGGTTTATTCACTAGAACTTCCAGAATATTTTTAGAGTATTTCTTTTATTTTTGTCAGATATAAAAAAAAGTACAACCAAATTATTTGGCCATAAGTTTCATACTGTTTTCAATTTATTTTCCCAAATCTTACGTGGATTATTAGGGTACAAATTGACTCAATCAGTTTTACAAGGAACTGAAAACAAAAACATGTTCACACAAATAAATACAATATATATAGTATGTATGTATAACTTTAATTGCAATTATAATGTTCATGATATTCTATCTGACACTGAGCGGTTGCGCTTGGGAGTTTTCGTTGTTGAGATATAGTACACCCTTGATATAATTTTGTGTTGACAAAATTCGAAAGATTACTAGATAGTTAATATCTGGCATATATAACGTGAAGGTCAGTCGTGATGGTAACTACATTCTGAAACGCGGTCACGAACAGTTCGTAGTTGTACAGACTTTAAATCATAACAGCGGTATAGTGGAATGGACGAAAACGACACTAAAATAGTTTGATAAAGTGTGGGAATGTATAAGTACTTACATACATACATACATCACTAATTATAGTGACCGCATATTTCCAAAATATGAGGCATGGAACCGAATTGACATCGAGGTCTACATAACATGTAATTTTTATTTCGTAAAATGTCCCTATTGCTACGTGAGACTGATATTCATTCGAAAATGGTCTGTATTTTTACTTTCCTTATTTTCAATTCTTTTAATTGTTAATTTTTTTAAATTAAATATAATTTTCATAAATTGTTCTTCCTATGTAATTATCTCTCCTCAATTGTTTTTACATAGTGATTGAGAATATAAATCATTTCTTCAGGGGTAAACAATCACCATAAACGTGAAGGTGCTATGAAAAGTCTGCTTCCGTAATGTGCAAATTAACCTGAAAATTTCAAATTTAGTAACTCTGGACTAGTTGAAGATAAAATTGTGAATATGTGTATGAATGTAAACTTCATTTCATGTTCCAAATCTTTCATAAGGTATCTTCATGAATAAACTTAACAACATTTTCTTCAACTATTCGTATGTTTTTCTCAAACTAATAGTGGAACTATGGTGTTAATATTAACAATAATAATTACAATTTTGATAAGATACTCGGTGTTTTCGTTCCTATTGGTCTTGGCATCCCAGTGGATTAGTCTTCTTCCTTTCGTTTTAAAAACGTTTGTCACCAGTCATGAACGGTTGTCTCACCATGTTCCCACAGCCCAGTTTCGGGTCAGATATTTCAGAATACTTACTTTAATATTTTTTAAGTTTATTGTATAAATGAAATTTTCATCGAAAAGTGCATGTTAAAAGAAAAAGGGGTTTTCCTTATTTTCTCATGTTTCCCGAACTTTGTCGTAATAGAAATGTTGAAATTCGCAATCATCAGCAAAAAATTAAGAGCAAGAAAACGGAAATTCTCCAACTCGTTCGGGAAAATTATTTGTCTTACAGAGAAAGTGTATTGATAAAAGTTTTTCCTACTTCATTTTTGTGATGAAACATTTTCTGCAAAAAGTGCATTGATATCTCGTTAAAAGTAAAAAACCGAAATATCGCAATTTTTGGATTTTTGCAATATTTTCATTATTACCAAACGTTTTTGAAGTGGAAATGTTAAGATTCGTAATTAGAACCCAAAAAAACATACAGCAGCAAAAATTCAGAAAAATTCCAAGCATGTAAGTAACGAGCTGGTGTATATTCAACACGTCCTAATGGGTAAACTATTCGTATTAGAACATATTTGTTCGCATAAACTATACATAGCTTCATTATTATATATAATAAACTGAGAACGCGCGATATTGCTTGCGTGAATTTTGTTAATTTGTACCAATAAATAAATTATTTTTTGTAATAAAGCGAGTAAAAACATGATATGGAGTATTACAAACTAATTTAAAAATTATACCAATGTTGTACTAATTAAACTAAGTAAATTATTATATTAACTATACTAACTAAATACAACTACTTTACTAACTAAACAATAAACGAATATTTTATCTTCTTTAATCTCTAGTACAATTTAGTGTCAGTCCCTAACTTCCACGTATACCGTGTTTAGTTATCTGACCCATTACACTTAGATACATTTGGGCATGACATTATTATTTGTCAAACATTAGATTTTCCGCTTTTATCACTGCGTGAAAATATTTATTATTAATTCCGTTTCGAAAGATCTTGACGTCTTCATACATCCACTGTAAATATAAAGTATATTTCTTGGAATTCCTAAAATACGTAAATAGTAATTAATACTAATTTTATGTTAAAGAATGTCAAGGTTGAGTACATATAAAAATATTACTAATAAAGAATAATTGGAAACAATAAAATACATAAAAGAAATTTTGTACTGCAATCATTTGTTAACAAATGTATTGTTCAGTGCTGTAACAATGGCGTGATAAAGTTGAAAATGAATTCACATCGCTTAATAATAACAAGAATTTAAGATCTAGTTAAAAAGAAAATTGAAACTCATTTTAACTTCTTTATAAAAATCAATAAATTCTAAATATTCTAAAATCATGGAAGTAATGGCGTTGAGAGGAAGGTTTTACTGATAGATTTCCTGAGATTCAATCTAGTGATATCTTTTGGAAGGGTAGTGATATATTTTGGAATCATTCAGTATTAAAAAATTCGGTATTAACAAACTCAAACGTTTTGTAGATATAAATGCACTGTAAATTACTACTCTTTACATTACAATGGACTGTAGTCTCAACTCGGTACTTTAATCCGTTTAAAACTCTCTCTTGTTTTCCCTATTTACCTACCTTATCCTACAATTAAGCCTACTCAATTATTTTTTAAATGGTGTAGGGAAGATTCTAACACTACATCGGGTATTGTTAAGCTCTTTGCTATTTAAGAATAGGTTTTTCCTGGCACATCTTTTTGGGGTTCCCAATTTTATTTCGAACAAATGAATCCCTATATAATTAATGTGGAGGTGCACTTGTCTGCAGTTTTATCTCGTCTAAATTACTGAGCTTATCTTCATAAAATGCAGCAGAGAGGTATCTTCTAGGGATATACTTTGTAGTCATACATTAAACATTTCGTATGTTCGAGATAAATTTGTATTGTAATGCGACAAAGAAAAATACAATAAATGTGAAAGACAACTGTAGCGCATGATATCGTGAAATACAAGGATGGAATATCGCTTCTTATATGACATCATGTCACATACTACGAGTATTACAAGATATGGAGAGGATATACATACGGATAAAGAGTACAAGTAATCTTCTTACTTCAATACTTCAGAGTGCCGGAATTACATTTTCAATGTTATCATCGTTTCAATGTTCGGGTGAAGGTGGATTCAGGTTAGGTTAGGTCAGGTCAGGGAAGGCGGTTTCATTATTAGTATTGAAATAATATATCTCGAATTTGGAGTTATTTTAATGGTTACAATTTATAAACAATATTTTTCGAAAAATTTAAAGATTAGATAATAATACGTATTTGTGAATAACTTTTTTGTTTTCCATTAAATACAAATTTGTTGATATTCTGTTAATATTATAACACGTAGCTAACTATTTTATATCATTGTCCTATGAGTGTGCTGAAATGTTTAATCCCTTGCAATTTTAAAAGAATAGTTGTACAAAGATCACAAAATATTTCATAAAGTAAAGCTGCAGATACTCAAATAGTAGAAAATAAACATACATATGTACATGCTTATATTAAAAATTTTTAAGTTAATGAGAAATATAAAATAGAACACGTAAAAGTCACTCACACATTGGACGAATCAGTTTCGGCTTCCAGCCTTCCTCCGCTTCACTTAGAAAATCCGCCTCTGCTACGTGACTGACGAAGGCTGGAAACCGAAATTTTTTCGTCCATTGTGTGTTTTATATCATATTTTTCAATCACTTTAAAGCTTTTTAATTTATAGAAGACAGTAGTGCCTCTTTATTTCCAAGATTTCCCTATTTAAAAAAAAAGGAGAATGGAAGAAGATATATACGAGCAGTATGGTAAACAATCGTATCCACGGTGTGATGAACTGATTTTGCACGTGATTAACACAATTCCACTCTTTCCTAGTAGAGAGCATTACGTTCGTCATCCATGCACCGCGCGGTCAACATTACTGTCTCGGTGGATCCTTCCTAGAGAGCGCGAAGTTCCGGAATATGAAATGTGTAATATGGCTAGTTCCATGTAATTTTTCTTATGAATATCGTGATGCAACCAGTCGAGTGGGTTGAGTTTACAACATGAGCACCGGATAGTGAGTGAAAGAAATGCACTTTCACCCTCCCTCCACCAGATTCCGAGTAAATTATGTTTTCATTTGTTTTAAAAATACCCTGTAAATTGTGAAATTGGGAATAAATTTATTCCAATATTTTTATTTGATAATTTAATCGTAGGAGTAAAGGAATTTGTAGCAAATCAACATTTGAAATCGAAATTATATAATTTTGTTTCTTAAAATAAACTCTTGATTACTTCATCAGCGGTCTGTGAACATTGAAAAACACTTTTTTCGTAAACCATACAGCAACCATAAATCACTGGAGATTCTGTCTCTTATTCATTCCGGGTTTACAAGTATTTTGAAATAGTACTACGGGTTCCAATTAGTGAAATCACTTCATAAGTACTTTTATTTTAGTTCTACTTATGCTAATTGTTTCGTAACACAAAATTATGAATTAAAATGCAGAAACATGGTTTAAATTCTAAACACGAGTTTAAAAATAATACAAAAAATATTTTGGGACGCGCTTTATTTGTTCGAAATACACAAGAGCATGTTAGAGAAACTTTTTCATGTGCCATACCTCGGAAATAGTTTAATATCATTTTGAATGACCTAAATAGTGATACTATTGTACCCAATGATCTCGTAAAAGAGATGTAAAAATTCTACAAATTCCACGAAACTTCCGAAATATTCATGGTTTTACTATCAGACTATTCTTTTAAGTGCGTATTTTTCCTATACGATTTAATCTATTTCATCATCAATAATTGTTAAAATTATTTTAATTAAAAGGTAGGCGAAGTATGTTTTTTTTCAGTTGAAATGAAAATAAATGCAAGTATTTCTATTTATTTATGCAAATTTCAGATAATTTAGTGGTTTTATTCTACTAGAGCTAAAAGGTAGTAAATCAGGGATAACCACGGCTTTCTGTCGTGTGCATTATACGGCAAACGGAGGGCCACTTTTTTTTCATTTATTCAATTCATAATACAAAACCCTGTTCCCTTGCCTTATGACTATTACTCTTCCATTATATTGTAAAATCTTTCATCTGCAATGTATTCAAGCGGAGGGTAACTCGTATGAACCATCTCGCTTAAGTGGGAATGACTTTAACTGGTGGGGGACAGCCACTGCTGCTTGTCATTTTCGTTTAGCAATAACAGCCATCCAAATTTTTCGTGTTTATCAGAGAATTGAGTCAGTAAAGAGGAAAAGTATCTCAAGCAAGTTCGCCGCCCAGGGCATCGAAGATATTGTAGTTAATTACATAATAATTGAATATATTGAATTGATTACATGACAATGTTCAGTTTATTGAAGATAATTGGAGATATTGTAGCTGAAGAGTCAATGTAAATAATTTTGCTCGTTTCTACCATTAATATATTAAACCGTTCATTTAAAATGGAGAATTGAAGAAATGCAACCCAATGCTCGGCTTAAGTAATAAGTTAGTTCACTGAAATTTTCTTACAAACGCTGAACGCACGAATAAAAATGAAACGCCATAACGACTCTTAAAATCATACACGCGTAAAACAGCCCCTCAAAAGCAATTTTTCCAACTACGTTTTTACTAAGAGTTTATAAAGTCTGTTTGACTAATTTACTCTGCTTAATGAGCTCTGTTCATACTTTTGAACTTTTGCTTTATTATTATACTAACTAAAGACTTAAGGATAGTTAGTCTCTTGTTTTGTTTTTATCTATTACCTCATTGTTTGAAAAAAACAACAAAGATGTTACATTCCTACGGTTATCCAGTTATTAAAATATAAGGCTATTAACAACCTCAACAGCGCGGCTCCCATATTTGAAGTTCACTCACTCATTTATCCGCTCATCTATTGCCCGGTGTTACCTCTCCGGTTACACAAAGTAACCTCTAAGGTAGCGAAGCTATCTAACGGATAGTGCGTGATGAAGGACAATCTACCCTAACCAGACGCTGGTGAGAGACGACGTAGCAAAACTATTTTCCTTATCTGTATAATGCTCTCTGCAGATTTCACTCGGTTTCATATTTCGCATTGACAGTCTAAACAGGGCACCAGACAGTTATAAATAATGAATAACATATGAAAATACACTGGAGCGACACGTAACACACGTAAAATTTATTACGAATATTGTTTTAAACTAGCTTGGTCAGACGCATGAGCGCTGGCATTTATTAGCACTCACTTAGTTTGTACGTACGAGTACCCTTAAGGCAATACAGCGCGAGTATAATCCTTTTCAAGTAAATGAGTCAAGTAGTGACTTCGTCATTTCTCGATGCAATTTTTCAATGCTGTTATCTCGGAAAGGAAAAGCTGAAAGATGAAATAACAGGATATCCAAATGCTCTAAATTACAATACTTTATTTCGGTGTTTTTCTCCGTCCGGTTAAATAGAATAGGAACGAAAAAATATCATTTTATTGAATTTTTCCTAATGTTAAGATGAAATAATATTGGAAATGATTAAAAGTGATTTAATATTTTTTGTGCAATGGAAGGCCTAAATTTACTAATTATAGTTTAAAATATTCTCTAGTTTCTGGAAATTACTCACTACTAGAAGGGATTTACTCACTACTAGAAGGGGTGCGATTTATGGAATCTGAAACGAGTAATCGCAGAACCAATTTTTCAGTTTTTCGATTCCATTAGCATGGCTTCTTATGGGGATACGATGACCTTCCGAATAATCATAGCTAAATAATTAACAGTGAGAACTGAGTAAATATATATTCCAGTTCCTGGAAAACATCGACACCCCCCTTCCCCCCTCCACCTCTTCACCAACCCTACTTCACTTACCATATACTGAATCTGTTCGGCGCCCTCTGCGCACTTGCCAAAGAAATTTCCTCAATACTCAGGTATGTTATTTGGTGTTTGTTTTCTTCTATTCATTCTTAATTTTTCTTTTCCTGATTTCTTTTCAAAATTTCAATGATTTTTTACACTTCTTTCGTTACTGTTTTTACATCTCAATTATTGTATACTTTCGTGTTATACTTTTATGTTTCTATTATTTTTCTTTTTTCATGTGTATTCAGTGTATGTTACTTACAATGCCTGCTATGCAACCGAAAGAGGTTTGTAACATTTAAACTATGAGCGACAAACAAACGACGTTTAATTTAACATTCTTTGATAATGTTGCTAATGCTCCACAATTACCGAATTAAAAATGACGGTCGAAAAAATGAACTGAGATGGGTTATTTAATGAAATATTGATAATTTTATGTCGAAATAATACAAATTTCCATGGCCTCTAACGTCAGCTCTTAGATTTGACATTGTCGCACGTATACACACGTTCACGAGGAGCATTTGTTTGAACAAAAAAAGATTATTTTATCAATTTCTCTAATCTACTGCGTTAATAACAACTTTTTTCTCTCCATAATACTTATATTCTGCTCCGGATTACACTTCAAAGGATTGCATGGTATCCAACTTGTTCAGTGTTTTAAAGAACCGTATTTTTTCCACTAGATGGTTCAGGTAGCTCCACTGGTACTAACATTGCATATATAAAAAACAATAAAATTTATAAAAGACAGAAAACGTCTACTCACATGACCTGAGATTGTGTGATAAATACGAAAAAAAAAATAACGTATTGTCTTGAAAATTTAATTACATACTACAGCAGAATACAACAGAATCAATAAGTTGACATTTGTTTATTATTAATTTTCTTGCAATTCGAGTCTCACGAAAACTCCCCCGTCGTAACCCTCTCCCAGAGCAGTCGAGCAACTTTGGTTTACTATCACTTGGTAAACACCCGGTTCAAATCCTGCCGGGAATTGTCTCGGGAAGATGATGCATGGTTCACTCGAAGAGCCCACGTCTATATAGTTCTGCAAAATAAAGCAAACATTAGAATAAATTGCCTTTCATAAAAACTGTAGTGTGTCAACAATCCGTTCTCACGGTGTGTCGGTATTGCTAGTGTCGTGACTCTACCTGCTGATATTGTCCTGGCATTACGGTATTAATATCGAACTGTTGCGATATGCCACGGTTATAAAAGCGAGAATCCCAGCTTTTCTTGCAATCGTGCAACATGTTCGCGAGGGTCCTCGCTTATCTTTGTTGTAGAAGAGAGAGGGTCCAGGTAATCGCGGTTGTAGGAGCGAAAGTCCCTAAACGACTTGTTTAAGGGTCGTTCGTAAAATATATTTGCGAAATACTTACATTAAATAATGAAGTTTAAAATAAATCTTTAAGTTTTATTTAACGTTTTTCATCCCCGTCGCTTTACTACTTCAAGTCAATATATAAGTCGCCAATGTCAGTTTCCCTTATACAGTTTTAAATTACAAGCGCATTTTTTTTTGCCAGAAAATGGTAGCATATGTATGCTTGTTGTATAAGCTGCGTGGTATCTCATAGGCACGAAGTCCGTCAGAGGCAGCCGGTAGACAATATCGGTTCTATTGCTTGAATATTCATGAGAAGAACAGCATAGAGTTATGCATATTTTGTGGGCGAAAGGACTGTCCACAGAAGAAGAGCATTCTGTGTATGGTGACAACTGTTTTTCAAGGAAAACTGTGTTCATTTATATCTAGAAGTTTAGCAAGGGAAGGCAAAACATCAGATATGGGGAGCGTCCTGGTCGTCCCGCGGAGGTGTCAACTGCAGTCACACTTATCCCCCAATGATTTTAATCTATTTTGGCCCCTAAAATTCATTTGGGTTGCCGTCATTTTGAAGCTGATGGTGCCGAAATACAAGAGCTTATTCGTTGTCTGCGACAACCAAAAAACGTCTTTGCAACAGGTTTTCAAGGACTTCTAAAGAGATGGGATAAAAGTCTGAATGCACGCGATGATTCTGTCAAGAAGTGAAATAAATGTGGGGAAGTTACTTCGACTTTTGTTGCCTGTATCCAGTTTTGCGTCTAATATGTAGACTTATACTCAAGTTATCGAGAGTTTGGACACTACAAAAACAAAGATGTATGACTCGAGTGGTGTTTCAGGGCAGCCACCACCAATATTTTAGAACAGAAAACCCACAACCGTTAAGACATGGACTGCCTGTGATTTGATATTAAAATCATCGTTTCGTAGCACTTACACATACCTTACTGGTGTACCAAAGCTATGGAAACAACAAAGAGACTACCGTAAAATGAATTTCGTTGAAAGTAGATTATAAATTAAGATTTCTTGTATAATTTACGCAATGTATTTTATAAATCGGAATGTTAATTTTGTGTTACACTACAAAGGATACAAAAGTATTTTAATATCAGGCTCTCCTAGAGTTATTTCGTCAGGTTCGGTGATAGTGAATGCAACGTATAAGGTGAAAATATCACTAAGTCGAGTAGTATACGACATAGGGGGAATCAATTAAGTAGATTGGTAGTTCTCCCTAATTTGGTAACTTTTCAGAGGGCAACTAGTCTATACCTACGTATTTTCCTTTTGTTTTTACCTCCTTAGTCGATATTGTGTTAATATCGATTTATATCGATTGTGTAATCATGAATTGACACTTGGAGACGCTCTTGTCTTGCTTCTGCGCACTCGCGCGTTAACGTTTTTGCCGTTTACTTACAGAATGTTCCGCAAATGGAAGATCCATCTTCTCCGCAAAGAAACAGTTGATATTAGCTATAACGCTAGCAAATTTATCAAATATTCCTTGCAAACTCTCAGAACCACCAGCAACAGTTACCGCACCACTATCTGTTTCTTTCAATAAGGAAACCAAAACCTACAAAAGAAAGAAATATTTTCAAAAGTTACTTTTTCTGAAAAAGAGCATATTTAATAAGTAATAGACTTTCAAACATTTTACTTAATATGTTTGTAACGATTATTATAATTAATATATTTTAAATTAAAATTATTTGAGAACATGTTCATATTTCTTGCGTTTCACAAACATATTATTTGTTTTATATTTTATAGAAAAGTGATTGAATTATACTATGATTTCCTTTCAAGAAGTTTCAACTTTTAAAATGTAGACTATTTCAAATACGAAACGCAGAAAGAGAGAGAGTTAACTAATCATAAGAGTCCCCCCCCCTATCACACGTAGATGATATCATACAATAATGAAGTTCGAATTCTTTAAATCGTTTTTTCGTTATTGTATTTATGTATTCCTAATATATTGTACGTAAACAAAACCTTTTAGTTTAAATGTATATGAATACTTAATGGTAATGTTGACTAAATATCGAAATTCTGTATTGCTATTTTTTTACTACTGTTTCAGAAATAAAATTCCGAGAAGTTCAAACAATTAAAGTATAGTAAACCATTGTTTTGTCTGTCTTACAAGAGAAATTGGGTAAAAATAACTAATATCATTGAAAATCCACAAACAGTCATGTGTTTTCTCATTTGTGACGTCTATACTACAAATTTGCTTTTAAATTCTTGTACTAAGGTTTGTTGGTAGCAAGTCTGATCAATATTTTCCACATATTAAAAAACTCCCTTAGGATTCGTTTTTAGATATGAATTCTTATTCAGATACATTTGCAATGGAATTGTTGTAATGAAATGAGCTTGAATATTTTGTGCCAGTAGTTCCTTTATGTCACGTACCAGATATCCATAAGTTGGGGAGAGATCTATGAATGGAATATGGAGAGATGGTAGAACTGATTTCTCAAGCTTTGTGACACAAAACTTGTTTTTCAAAGTTCATCGAATTGTGGTTTTTATCAAATGACATATCCTGAATTACTTCATCACTTTCAATAAACGATACCCAAATAAACAGTCTCAATTTAACTGAATTTTTATGGCTCCACATTCAGGACAACCTCAAATGGAATTGTCAAATTAATTATCTGAATTCCAAACAAAACAAATTGTGCTATGCATTCCGAATTCTAGTCAACGTTGTATGTCAACACGTTTCTCGCTGCGAATATTTTAAAAGGTTTATCTCTTTTACGATACGGCATTATCTCTTGGGGTGAATCCGCTCTGAGCGTTCAAACTTTAAGAATCCAAAATAGGATAGTTCGGGTTATCTGTAAATCACATTTATAGATACCTCTCACTTCAGAAATTCATGTAAACCTTTATTTAGAGAATTGAATATTCTCTCTCCCTAGCATATACGTTTATGAAAATAAATGTATAGATGATTTTGATGAGACGAAGTCATTGATATCCCACCCCTACTGTAGAAGAAACAGTCTGGAGAACAACACTTGTAATGAGGCTAATATTCATCGTTAACCACTCTTTTCAAATTGTTACCTATCTCTTGATTCGGTAACAATTTGAAACTATCTCGAAAAATAAAATCAACTACCAGTAAAAAAATTGTCTTAGAATTGTAGTATGTATGCTGTTGTGGGAAAAAATGAAAAGGTTAAAAAATATTTTTTTTTTAAGCAACAAGTTATTTCTCAATTTTGAGAAATATCCTGAACCCGGGTTTTGCTCCGGTTTTCCTTCCGGTAGACGCGGATTTCTTATACTGTTTCTCTAGGTTTTGTCTAGGGGCGTGTTTATTGTAACAATAAATCGTGAATTTAGTGTTATTTCAATTCTTATGATTTTTAAACACTATACTCAGTGTAATCTATAGTTCGATAATAATTTGTAAGTGTAAAATTATTTTTGTGTTAAATTACAAACATATTGACATTCTATTAGTATTATAACTAGTAGCTAACTTTGTATCTTATCTAGGAATTTCTGCTGACATTTTTGAATCCGCCTCTGCTTTAGGACCTTTGATCGAAATTGATGGGATGATCCCTTGCTTGATTCCGGAGAGTAAATTAATTTATTGTCCTCCACGTGGTCATACGCAGTTCGTACTGTTTTTTTGACAATAAATTTATTTATTTATAAATAGAGCTACCAAAATTTACTAGAAGAATGAAGTATTTATTTATAATGATCGACTGTAGAGTTTCAAATTAAGAAAAGTGGAGGCTAAAAAGTGGAGGGTGGAAGTTCATATCTTCTTAGTCAATTACCAAATACTGTGTGCAAAAATATTTATTAGTTTGCATTTTATAATCATTTGGTTTTTATTGCGCATCACGTTCTGTGGAGTGAACGGGTTTATATTTTTTAAGGGTGGCCAAAAATCTAAATCGGGTGCAAATTAAATAGATATCTTCTTTGTGTTTTCTTAGGTTTTACTTCTTGGTGTTTTTAGTAGGTTAGATTTGAAAAATATTTGTTATTATTTTATGGTCATTTGTACGTTTACGCTTGGAATTGAATTTCTGGACTGTATCTTCCCGGAGAAAAATTTCAGTGTTTTACAAAGAATGATAAAAAATAAAGAATAGTAATTTAATATAAAAAACAAGACTTTGTTTATAGTTAAATTTATACAAATTATAAACTAAATGTGTTTGCAATGTGATTTTTGTGTTTAATTGATTGGTGCATTTTTTCCTTGGGAAATTGAAAGTTCGTCGGGTGACCTACGGCTGCTTTTCCTTCGGGTCGTATTTTTGGGATTGGAGGACGGTCCTCGTTTGCATCTGGGTAATAAATTAGTGCATTGTCCTTTATATTGTCAAACGCAATTCGTAACTTTTTTTACAAAAATTTTTTTACTTAAAACATTAGAACGGAAGCGTAAGTCAATACGAAATTCATTTACAATTATATGTAAAATAGTACTCACAGGACAAGCTGGATCCATTCTCTTCAGATTACGGCATTGTCCTACAATTTTTCCGTCGTCAGTACATTCAACATCGCAGTCATAAAGACCTTCTGTCCACATGTCCAAAACCTTTAATCCAAACTGAAAAATCAATCAGAACAAAGGTTACAATTAATTACAATTATCCATGGGATACCGTATTTCATAAAAGTGGATAAAAAGTTCCTTCTATTAAAGACCTTCTGCAATAGATAAAATAGCATATTTCTTTAGATTTATCATGAATTCAAATTTATAACAAGCTATTAATGACTTTTTTCTTATGTTTATTTTTCTCTTGTTACCTGTATCAAAAATTTCATATAACAAAGTTACAGATATAAAGCAATTCCTGTTCAAGACCTATATTCATCAACATAAGCGTCGTCACCGTTCCAACGACAGTCGTAGTTCTACATGCAGTGTTGTGAACGCTCAACAATATCTCGTCGGGACTTGTCTCTACTCCAACGACGCCTTGTGCTGTCGTTTGCTCAGCTGCCCTATTGATACAGAGGATACCACTGCCGTGTTCTGGTTTGGCAAACTCCAATATCCACACACGACGGATGTAGACAGCCTTTGCCAAAAGACACTACGACAATTCAAAACCTACGACTGTCGAGGAGCAGGATAAACATCAGAATGAGATTTTCTAGTGTAAATTTTCTAATATTAACACCACCTTACGTTACCTGTATTGAGAACTCTGTTATCCCCTTAGTGCTTTAGATATGAAGTTGTTATTTTACTTCAAGCTATAACTTCGGATTGGATACTGTCCGTGGGATGGACTGATTTGGTCGATGTTGGTGGACTGGCGTTAGAACTGTTGGAAAGAATGTGAGTGACTGGTATTTGCTTAGAATAATATCTCATTTCGAAAGCAGATACGTAGTCTTACGGATAGGTTTGGAAAAGCTCATTTAATAAACGAAACAATGGTGTCCTCGTGGGAGCGTCGTGCTCAATACGATAATAACAAATTATTAGCAAGAAATAATGTTTAATTTCACATGCGGAAGGTGTAATATTTGTCGTGGAAGGATGCAGACGAAACGAGAGGTGGAATGTACGAAACGACTCGAGAAACTTATTTACCTCAGTGCGAGACAAAAACTTCAAATTTCAGATTACGAAATGACAGAAAACTACAAAAGCGATTGTTTACTGCGAATAACTAAAAACCACGAAAGTGAGAAAATTATATTATGATCTCACAAGATTAGGGCTGGAAAAATACAACATGGAGAGAAAAGACACAATTAAAATAGATAAGGGAGCACCGGTTCCAATGATATAATGTGCAAGTGCGTGGCTAGGAAAACGAGCTAACCTATGACATCAAGAGCGCAAGCTGAGCGCTGCGCAATGGCTCAGTACGCTTCACTGGAGGAAGTTCTATAGAAGTGTATTCTCTAAAGCTCTTCAGGTTCTTCTAGGAATTCTCCCTATTGATTTGAAAGTAGATAAAATGACGTTAAGAAACCATGTAAACTGGAAATGGAAGTTCGTGAATAAGATATAAATTAATTCTAAATAAATATCTATAAGTTGATTTTATAGATATAAATTAATTCTAAATAAATATTGTGAATATTTAATTTGTGGCAGGTATACTAGTGAGAAGGATTGGCATGAACGACAAGGGTAGAGAAGACGGTGGAGTAATACTGTAATACTGTTGTGCAACCTAGCGGTTGTATTTTGAACTACTTGTAAAATTAAGTGGCAGCCGTCCCGGTAGTGGCGTAAACCCCGTCCACGGATACTAACATTGACTGTCCAGTCTGTATTTAGTCTGTGAAACTACTTCAATCAATTGAACGTGCTTTGAACAGCAACAAAAGTTTATGAGTTGTGTCCAAAAGTGAACGTTAGTAAGTTATTATCATTATATTAGCTTCTGATATAACGAATCGTACGAGTTTTGAATTTGCGTAACATGAATAGTACCTCACTATTCATTGCAACGATGGCAACACACTATTTTATACTCGCAATGAATTTGTTTGTGTACAATGAAGATACCACAGAACACACGCAAAGTATAAACAAAAAAATATTATAGCTTTGTTCCTGAAGAAAACCGTGTCACATGATTGTGTTCAGAACCCAATGCGTTTAATTTTCAGTTGTTAATGACGTTCTTTTTTTAAAACAATGCAAGCATTACAATGGCCATTGTTATTGTGTGAAAAAGTGTAAGATATCACACCGCTTTCTCCGAAACCTGAGCATTTTGTCAGGATTGTTTACAGATAAATTACTGTAATTGTTTATAGCAACATTTCCTGGTGATGAATTTAATTGGGGAGGCTTCTGAACACCTCCTTGTAGATTTGTGTTTTCACTCATTTATGTCGAAATGACAAGTAAAAAATATCTCAAGAATTACTTTTAGAGGGTGACGGGATGCTAAGGAATATTTTATTTTAATCACATGAACTTCGTGTTTTATTTCTTTCACAACAATATTTTGTGTTAAGTAAAATGAGTCTCGTTAATTTACGTAAAGTTAATTAATGAATATCAATATTTTTTCCACGTATACGAATCAGTTCTGTGATAAATACGTGAACATACTTGTTTTGATAAGTATTCATCCACACTTTCTCTGACTGTATCATCACATTATCTTATAGGTACACCGTGCCTTATTATAGACAGTAAAAAAAAACATACAACTCAGATTCACTTTAAACAACCATCTTATCTTTATTTCGTAATTATGGAAACTTTAGGGTCGATATTGAATTGACTACGTTTCGAGGCTCTAGGTTTCTGGCCTCCTCTTCAGGTCTGTCAGGATTCATTCTCACTCGCATTATTTACACTTTATACATCATGAATATCAAATTCACATGTCATGTCGGTGACTATGTAGTACAAGTGGTTGTATGAAATGGTTTTTATGTATTGTATATGACATGTGAATTTGATATTCATGATGTATAAAGTGTAAATAATGCGAGTGAGAATGAATCCTGACAGACCTGAAGAGGAGGCCAGAAACCTAGAGCCTCGAAACGTAGTCAATTCAATATCGACCCTAAAGTTTCCATAATTACGAAATAAAGATAAGATGGTTGTTTAAAGTGAATCTGAGTTGTATGTTTTTTTTTACTGTCTATNAACATACAACTCAGATTCACTTTAAACATCCATCTTATCTTTATTTCGTAATTATGTAAACTTTAGAGTACATAATTACGAAATACCTATAAGAAATTTGTTTTGATATGATCTGTGTTTCCTTACAAGCTATTGTGTATTAAAATTAGCCGTGAGTATTAATACTACAGCATTTGGAGGCAAATATTTGCCTCAAAAATAGAATGAAACTTAATTTTTTTTAAAGGAAGATGATCATGATTCAAGAAAAATCCATTAATGTCCCTATATTATTTCGTGGGAAGAATGTGAATAACACTGAAATGTATCATAAATGTGGTAATTTTTCATACCAATCAAGGAATGAATTCTTATCATGTACCGCGGAAGTTCCCCAAAAATGCACTGGAATTTTCGAAAATGTCGTTGTTATCCGGTCATAAATTCTGTCTCTAATATAAATAAAAAAAGCAAGATATTGAACTTTTTACGAAATGAGTCTATAAGTGTTGAAAATATATGTATTGCATCGCGTAGAGCTGTTGGATAGTATTAGTTTTACAAAATATCCATTCCAGAGATTGGATAATAATGGTTAGCCTTCGTTCTTAATGAAGTCATTACCCTTATTGTTTTCGTTTACATAAATGTGCCTTAGTTCAGTAACAGAATAAATTAACAATTAATTCGAGTTTTTTCGCTTTTTTGTACAGTTTTTGTGCAACTCTTGCTATGTAATAGTTGTGATTAATAATTCTACTCTAACCCAAACATATTAATAGATTAATATTGAAATGGTTAAGACAACTGTAATATTAAAAGAAAATGAATAATGATGCGTTGGACGGCAGACTCGTTCTAGAAAAAGAATAGTGAATTTTATTTTTTCAAATTTACCATTTCCAAATTATCACACGTAAAAAATATTCCAGTATTTCACGTAAAAGTTTATTGGCTAATGATGGAAGGACAATTAATTCAAAAATGGCTCGGACAATAAAATCACCAATGAGCAAACTAAAAGATGGCAGGTGGCAAGGAAGTCCATCCACTAGTATAGCAGTCTTTCACTGAGCTCTTCTGTATTTCAGTTCTAACCTCTAATAGTAGATCTATAACTGTCACAAACATTTATGGCCTTCAATAGAAAATAAATAATATGGAAACCAATAATTCGTCTCTCAAAGGTCGTAAAATATCATAATATTATCTCACTTCTTTTAGTGACTCGTGAAATGTCTATTCGAGATCAGCTGAAATGTTTTCGTGCGGGTGAAAACTAATAGCAAGAACAATAGTTTCAAAACCGGGCGTTGTGCGAATATTTCTCAATAAACTATCTCCCTTGTCTCGTCCTACTACTGCTTCTATACGAGAGACTAGCCGATAAAACCAAAGTAACGAAATAAACTTGCGATTTTAATTCTGTTCCAACAACATATCTTTTTCCACGAGAAAGGGAAGAGATTTCGGAGAATTAGCTGGGGAAGAAATTTCTAGAATAAACTTCTCGAGCTAAGAAACATAATAGTCAAGTTTCGCATATTTTTAAATACTTTTTATGGCTTGAGGAATCGATTTCTTGCATTTTTAACCTCTTGGAATAATTTGATTTTTTAAATAGTGGAAGTAACTGCATATTTTTAAACTTTGTAAATTTTAGTGTAAATTACTGTATTTAATCAAAATGTAGATTTTTTTTCTTTGAAATATGACTTGTACTGTATGAACGAGCTGCGAGGTATAATTTAAGTAACCAAATTTGCACTTAATCTTTTAATAATAATAAGTAGATACATACGTTACTTGATTTTTTAAATGAATATTTCGAAATTTTGATGCATATAATGGGATTTTTAGTGCACAGTTATGACATTTTTGTGCATATTTTCTGATTTTTTGTGCATATCGATTCGAGCCCTGACATTAACAGTATTAACGATGAAATCACCAACATAATGAAAGTATTACGTGCGTTACGGAGACGTTTGTCTCACAGATCTTACATCTCTGTCATCAGTTTCTGAGTTCCAAGCTTTGCATCTGGGATCGTCTTTGGACCAAGGTTCCGGAGCACCTCCTGGTGCTCCCTGTTGGTGAGTTCCCGTTATCAGACATACCAACGTAAACAGTAACAAATTCTTCTGAGTTGACATCGTTACGGAAGGACGCTCTTCGTAGAATTAACACTTCGGTGGTAGGTACGGAGATATTTATTAAATACGAGGTATTTGATTTCACAATGGCGTGGGGGAAAGGGAAATAATTTTTTTATGATTCAAAACCGTGTGAAACATATGTTATGATTTTTGAATGATGCACCGAGGAAGTAGACACAAAGAGTCTAATGATTCAATTTTTTATTTAGATGTTGGGAAGTGGAATCTGATATTGATTCAAACAGCGGAATCACATTATACGAAGGTCATCTTGCAGTTGCGTGATTCGGGGTAATCATATTACTCGTATGCAGAACATTAATGACACCTTTATTATCTTCTTCCTTCCACACTTGTTCCAACACCTTTCATTCAATTTTACTTGGATGAATTGTGAGTGGACAGGTGTACTTTT
Source organism: Laupala kohalensis (assembly GCA_002313205.1). Classification (NCBI taxonomy): domain Eukaryota; kingdom Metazoa; phylum Arthropoda; class Insecta; order Orthoptera; family Trigonidiidae; genus Laupala; species Laupala kohalensis. Next base: position 44,920 of record NNCF01126781.1, read on the forward strand.
CACCCTTTTCCTGAGAAGTAACACTCTTTTAGGCTCGGTTCATACATACATTTGTCTTCGATAATGTAGATAGTTAAAGCTCATAATTAATGAATTATTCAGAGTAATAATTTCTACGAAATAAATCGTGTCATTGCGACTGAATGTATGATGATTGTAATGTAAGAGAGTTGTCCTGCAATAATGTAACTCAGATATGTGCAGGAACAAGTTGAGAATTAGATCGAAGAGTCAAAACAAAAGCAAAAGAAACGTAAATTAGAACAATGATGTATCTATACAAATGATCTCGAGCTTGATTGTCAATGAAGTGAAGAAATGCACCATCTGGCATCTAAATGCTCCATGAGAATATAAAGATTATTTACAACGTTAAGGAATAATTAGATCGCAAATCGTTCTACAGGACGGAAGACTGTCTGTGAACAACTCTCCATATTAATTCATTAAGTACGTAACACTGCATTAATATGTATCTGACAAGCTCGAAAAGAATTCTTACATTAAGTTGATGAGACATTTCTGAATCCATAATGAACAAGTAATATCCAAAAAGGAGTCTTTAAATCAATCATAAATTATAAATTAATATGTTATGAATATTCCCACTGCAAAACTTCATGAGTTACTTAAGTCAATATTCTTAATGGATGCAAAGAATACCACTTACGAAATATGATGAGATTTATTCTTGCATTTCCCGTTTGGCTATAATTGTGTGGACCGACATGGCAATGTTCCACTTTTGATTACGTCAGAGATTTTCTAAAAACGAAAATGTGTGCGAAGCTGAGAAAGAAAGTGATGGAAAAATTGTAGAAATGTGGTGTATGTCAGGGAAAATTGGAGTGCCGCAAGATACCCTGCCTCAGACCCATTTTGTCGTTCAAAGAAATTCTGGGATAAACTGCAGTTCAAACCAGTGTTAATAGATGTGATAGAAGAAAAAAACTGACTATTACACCGCGGTTCATTGTATTTTCATTCTCTATTATGATAATTATTTTTTGAGGTAAGTGAAAAAGCTGAAGCAAAATACGTAAGTTGCGAAATCTGTTTAACACCGAAAAGTAGATGAACTATGGTAAATATTCCTCTGATTATGAACACACAAATATCTTATGATTTTCAGTCACATGAAAATGGCGACGAGCCGGGAATTGAACCCGGGACTCTTGCAACGGTCGCAGTGGTATTAATCACCCGTTCGCCTTCCACAACTGTACACCATTACCATCCAGACCTTTAGTGATCCTTAATGGAGTACAGTTGTAGAAGGTGAACGTTTTGTGTCGTGGTAAACTCTCCAGTGATCCATGCAGGAGTCCCGGGTCGTCGTCATTTTCATCAGACCGAAAGTAATCACATATCTTCTCCGGGTGTAGATAGAAATTTATGCTCACGGATATCTCTTTCATTCCAAGTACATCTAACCTATGAATTTCGTAAAAATCTGATGTCATTCTGGAATAAAAAAGAGAAATACAGTACAACTACACGTTTCATAAGTCTGAGATAACTATCCCAGTAACTAAAGTAGAACAAATTTCATTTTTTTATGTTTACTTATTTTTTATATTCAATCTTTTAGTTAACTATAAATAGAATTCGCATTGAGACATACACTAGAATAATTTAAAGTACACAAACATTAATGAAACTCAAATCCTGCAATTGTGTACCAATGAGTTAGATAATGTTTTCGTTTAGTATCTTCAAAATTCTTTCACAAAACCATGACCATGTATATATACTTCATACCTATGTATATATCGACAATTTATTTTAATCGTTAAAGTATGGAATAATACGGGATGGACAATATAAAACTAGCCCTGAAATTATTCCAGACTGACACGGTCCTTGTTAATGAACAGGAGAATTATTCCTTACAGAAAATTCTGGAGATAGCCACCATTGACGTCGNATTATTCCTTACAGAAAATTCTGGAGATAGCCACCATTGACGTCGAAGCACCGCAGTTTTCGAATAATCAAACTATGAGACACGCGTAGAGCTGTGCTTGAGGGATTGCAGCATCAGCGTTTTCAATGTTCAGTTGTAGCGTGGGGAGTTGAGTATTCAATTTACCCGACAGGTAATATCACAGGGAGAGAGATTGATGTATCCAGGAGATTTTAATTCCTCTACTGACTCTCCTCGCCGAACACCTGATGCATGCAGCATCCGAACCGTTAGATGTAGTACCTCAACCGTTTGAAGTAACACCTGAACCGTTTGATGTAGCACCCCAACCGTTGGATGTGACATCCTCAACAGTTTGATGTAACATCCCAACCGTTAGAAGTAGAACCCCAGCAGTTAGATGCAGCACCCCAATCATTGGATGTGACATCCTAACCTTATAGTCTATGAACCATAAGGATGTCATATCCCAGGTTTAGAGAAATTTTTTTCCTTCCCCAAGATTTCGATCTCACAATTTTTCTTTTGGTATCTAGCGCGTTTATATGACTCGCTGATCTAAAACTGGGATATATTGGAATGAACTTCGCATTACTTGTAATAGATATTTGTTTGTACATATTATATTGTTAGTGTTTGAATGCCGGGATCTCATGTAGCTGCTAACACTCTTCTCATACGAACAGGAATGGTATAACATTCTGGACTCAGAACAGTCCAAATGAAGCAGTTGGAATATACAGAAATACAGAATAGGTTTTGTAACGAGAGCATGTAGGGTAAAATCCTCCAGTATCTTCGCATTTTGGCTTATAACATACATAAACTATTATGAAATTTGACAACAGTCATCTTTAGTACGTTTCAAAAAACGTAATTTATAGCTTCTTTCTTTTTCTTTTTTATTTTAGTATTTTAGAAAAAAGAACTAAGAGTTGAGTTTTCAATTTTGACAAGTTAAATGTTCTTTCAGTACCAACCAGACTTAATTTGCATGTGTCTCATGATTCTACACGTTAAAAATCATTCTACTAGACAAAACCCCTAAGTGACATATAGAAGCTCTGTAAAGGCGTTTAGTCGCAGGACTTCTAAAAGACTACGCCGGATGTCGCGTCATTAAGATATAGTGAAACTGCTGTCCAGAAGATTTCTTCTGTTTTGATAACTCGTGAGGTATCTTCTTCAAATAATCTCAAAAAAAAAACTGCAATAATCTTCCTGGTTGAGGATCATGAAATGAATATCTAGATCAGTCATTTATGAAACAAAATGTTTTCTGTATCATCAAATATTTTATGTGCATTCCAACTAGGACTGTGATCAAGTTCCACTAAGCCTCATGGCTTTTATACCGTTTCCTAGCTTGCCTCGCCGAACATGAAAGACCTCATCTGCTTGCCATAATAAATTATTTATTTATTGAAATTTCACCATTTACCACCATTTAATTGTTTTTCTGCGTCCGCTTTATATTTTTTATGTTATTACCTATTATTATTTCATCTTGAAAAGACGAAAGCTGATAATTTTATTTTATTTCAAATCAATTATTAGTGATCGGTTGTGGACGACAATTTTCCGACCTGTACTGTATGAACAGCACGAGAATATACAAATCCGTATTTCACATGGTTTGTGGAAAACGTTGGAAACATTTTACGGGCTAACGTGTCCTTAAAGAATAAAAAGAAAAGAAAAGTAAAAGAATATCTCAAAAAAGAAAACCAATAGGAATAGACGCTTTGAAATAACTGTGCGCGCCCAAAAATCACAATCACATTGATTCAGTCACAGCTGGAACTACATTTAACTCAAGTCGGTGTGTTTGGAAGATATTGATACCCGTGAACAGTTTAGCCTTTAACCCTATTCATGATACCCGTGAACATTTGTGAGAACTACCATTGACGAGTACTTTGGTATCATCATTGCGATGAAAGCAAAATGAATTTCGAATAATAATGTTCAGAAAATAATTATTGTGGTGCTTATAAATGAGTGAGATAATCTTGCAAGTCGTATATTGGCTACAAAGAGTACTACCATCTAATATGTGCCTAAATTAGTTTGATGAAATGTGGCTAAAAAAAATTTTCAATGAGGTCGTTGAATTTCCTCTTCTCTCTGACATATTTTCTTGTATTGGTTACCCGTAACGTTATAAATAATATAGCAAATATTATTTCATAAGTTAATACTAATTTCATATTTAACATGTTACTAGTTGTTTATGTATTTATCCTGTTATATAAATATAAGAATAACAACCCTCAGGAAGAAAGTCAGGTATACGTTTCGACTATGGTCGAGTATACTATTGACTAAACACGAAATCTCAGAAACTATAAAGACTACGAACTTCAAGTTTGGCAGGTAGGTTCGTTTTAGGGAGTAGACATCCGCTAAGAAAGGATTTTATGATAAACCATCCCTAAGGGGATGAAATGCAGGTTGAAATGTTTTTGTATGAATTCCGCCATAACTCTAGAGTAATTTCAACCAACCTTGATATACATATGACTGACATATGATAACAAGTACCATGGGGTTAAGACATCCATTGATAGGGTGAGAATGAGATGACATGTAAAAATAATGAAAAAATCCGACATTAGATTCGAAACCATAATATTTGGTAGCGTTAGGATGTATAAGGACGTCCCAGATGCTTTCTAAGTTAACAATCAGTCCACATATACTCCTAGCTTCCCTCGGGTGAGGGTGGGAATAAAGGACAGGTAAACAATAATAAAACGTTAGATATTGGTGTTGAATATATCATTTCTGAGAGCGCTGAAGTGAAGTGACACCCTCATACTAGCGTTGAGATCGAAGTTCTCGGGGTCACTGAAACTAGAAGTGACAATCTCGAAGAGGTCAAAGTCCACACAATCAGCCCGTATAAACTCCAGTGCCCCTAGGGAAGGAGATGCCATGGAAAAAATATCGAACATGACATACCAGTGACGAGTCCCGTATTTTTCGTGTCACTGAGTTGACAGAGAAATCCCGATATAGTGTCTGAACTCAGCCCTCATGGAACAAGGACACCATTAGCACGTTGGGTGGGGGTGGGGTGGAAATGGGTTTATGGATAAAACGAATTGAGAACTAATTTTGAAATATGAATATTACATTGGATACATAGTATTAGGGTAGATTATATTTTTAAACTACCAATGACGTTATGTTTAAGACGAGATAACATAAAAACACTGTATTCTTAGACTTGGGGGCGGAAGAGGCGAGTCGTAAAAATTACGTAAAAAGACCAATATTAGGGTTGAGATCGCGGTTATTGTGCATTCTGAGATTAATAATCGTGTTTCCAGTGACATTATGTACCCTTCAGACAGCACGAAGTGCACGACACTCAAAGAGGTGAGGGATGGAAAGAGCATAACGCGAAAAAAAATTTAATATGTCAAATAAGAAAAGAATTTTACAAAAATCTACCCTTAAGGGAGAAAATCAATGTTTCGTAAAAACGTTTTTTTAAATTACATCTGTGAAAATAAAGTTTTGAGGGTACAGACCAATACTATAAAACCTCCAACGTTAATGGATAACATTCTCAGTGGATACCAATGGGGATATGGGAAATAATAAAATTGGAAACAATACAGAATTCACGCCTACAAATATATATATATATATATATATATATATATATATATAT